>JAOBYE010679740.1:0-11660 GCA_025403585.1 Parazoanthus swiftii
GCATACAACATCGAGTCAACAGAAAGGAACGTTGAGTCATTCTTCTACGCAGTCTGCGGGAGCGGGGGTTGGACGGGGGAGGGGGGGATGAAGCGCCGCAACACGTCATTCATATACCAAAATGTGAGACAACTGCATCCACACACAAACTTATTTCATTGTTTCTTTGGTTGGATGGTTTTTCTATTCAAAGGTTGGTGGTATCAAAAAAAGAATGAAGAAATTTGGACACTTTTTGATAGTACACATCAAAACAAACCTCGACAACTGCAGCATTTTGAAGTCATGTGCAAGTGTGTCTTAGAGTGTACCTTAGCAAATCTTACTCGACCTCCCTTGAAACATATTGACCGGAAACAGACAAAACTCGGAATTAAAAGAAGTTTTTGGAAGCGAAACTCTTGTCCTTCCTCGATATTGGTTCATGTAAATATCAATGACATTATTGATTACTACACCAAATACAGATAGGCACTCACATCCCTCCCTGAATAAAGAAAGCTGTCAGACGAAATTATAGCATTGGTAAGCTGCATTCTTTGAAACAGCGTCACACCAGCCTTGGGATTGTTGATCTAACTAATAATTTGAAACGGATAGTTTTATGACGTAAGAATGACACAACTCCTAAGATTAAAATACGTCAACTTTGTTCACAGGGCCCCGAGAGAAAGTACCCTGGTTGCAACTTGCCACGTGTCACCCGAATGTGGGTGGTACACAATTAAATAGTAATAAATAAATAGCAAGCAAAGAACGATAAAGAACCTAGAAAATTTCTTTAACTCTCCCCCTGTACGTTTACATGTACTTCCCACAAATGCAACCCATTCACAGATGTACTGGCAGTAATATACCGGCTTATTTCTGATTTTACACTTTCATTCTCACAAACAATAACTTGGAGAAGCAGATTTGGTGTGTAAAATATGCAGCTGTTTTATGTAAACTTGTCACCAGATAATATAGATTGTGGGACTGACAGATAACAATTGAGATAACTCAGAAAATAATACATTTTAGGCTCTGGAATTCTAAAGAAAAATATTTACAGTATCTTTTAAGAGATATAAAACTACTGACTTATTTTGGTTAGAGATTAAGTGTTAGCCACTAGCTAGCAGTACCAGTAATTGCAGATCCTGTGTACATATTATGAGTTTCTTGAACTGTGTACAAAAAGACACCATTCAGGCCTCAGGACGCCCTCAGGACTAAAATGATTTCAATATTTTGGGACAAGATATGGATATGGTTAAAATTGACTGTGGAGTTATCCCTTGCACAAATCTACATTTCAAAAGCCTTACAGTTTCAGATAATTTGTCATCAATTCTAAATGATATCAAGGGATGGAAATTTGATACCAGTGAAAGTTGTGGGAAAGCACACCATCACACTCGAGACCTCACATTCTCTCGGTCAGGGTAAATGTTGCTGGGTTGGATTCTGCCAGTGTTGTTTTTAACCCGCTTAAAAAACTACCAGCTTCACAGGTCAGTGAGCCCCCTAGATCTACCATAGTTTTATGGTTACTCCGAAAGGCCTCTGCTTGCAGGGTACTCCCCCCCACCCCTCCCCATCCCAAACAACTAAAGGCGGCACAAGACAAATTTATTGCAAGCTTCACACCAAACATTAACATGAAAGAACATACAATATCATCCACTGTTTATCAAAAACTATATTCAGTTTACTTGCAAGCAGAAAAGAGTTATTTTTTCAAAACTAATGTTCCAGTGTTTATATTTTGCCTGGCACACAGAGGGCTACATGATTGTTTATATACATTGTAAGAAACATGTTTATACAAACGGTTTGAAATTTTCTCAGCCAGTGTTGAAATTACATGCCATTGCATTCCCTTTATCTTACAGACCAACGTACATACTGTGGCTTGCGGTACAAATGTTGCCATTGCGATCAGCGTGCAATCAGATCTCCATTTCCAAGATTCGCTTTTTCTGCACTGCATTTCAATACTGTAAAGTAACGTATTGAAATTCGAAAGTACTCCATACATCCGTTAGAGGCAAATCAATTAAATGCAAGCTCATAGACGATAACACCAAATCCCGCAAACCCAATCAGGGTTCTCACAGCATGCAGCTTTCGAAGTTCACGAAAATTTTCTTCAACACTTGCAGCACTGCATTTGTCCGTGTCTGCCTCCAGAAGCCTAGTGACAGGTTTCTTGATGAAACTTCCAGTAAGAACTCCGGATGAGCAAAAAAATAAGCCGCCAAGCAACCAAGGCAGACCTTTCTTGCGATCAAGAAAGTACACAGACGATGTAGAGAGAATCGTCAGAATCGCCAGCGGACCTTGATACCTGGTGCCGCCCTCCAACTTGAGACGAAAGCATTCGATCGCCACGGCCGGTTTAAGAGCGAGATAAATCGGAATGTCAGTGAACAGGAACGAGATCGAAGTGCCAGTGAAAACACCACTTGCCACAGTGGCGGTCATTTTTAGAGAAGGAAGTAGAAATTTTGTGAGCTCCATTTTGTGAATGCCCAGTGGTACAACAGCGTCTACTGTGGAGTCGAATGCTTGCGCAACAATAAACGTGTCCATCATGAGGTCCGTATTTATTTGTGACCGACACGAGGGCAAAAACCAACAGGCGACAGAACTACTCAACACCTGCTCGTACTTGTAGGAGACTGGAAACTACATGACTCCCGCTGACCGGATGTAACTGAGAGTTCAGGCAAGCAGTAAAATTTTGGTGATCTGTGGCTGATCTTGGCTGTTCCGATATTATACATATCGAGATTTATTTGATTTTTTAGGATTTTTCCCACAAAATGTGGAAGTAACCTGAAAAAGGGCTTTCCCCTTTTCAGTTTGACAGTTTTAGTTCGGAAATCGCGAAGGATTTCAACATTTCGTTTGAAGTATAAAAGCAGCCATGCGATCGAGTCGTTGTTGCAGTTTTGAATGCATCGGCAAAGTCCTTTGTATTTTGCTGTTGCTTTTGCAGGGTGGCATCTTAGACTATTACTTGGTAACACACAGAGAAACAAACACACTGAATGCCACTGTTCCAGTTGAAACCAAAAAAGTTGTTGTGGCGGATTATCTGGGATTCGTCACTACGGATATTATAGTGTTTGCTGTATGGGTTGGGCTCATGGTCTTGGCCAGACGTCGGTTCTTGTTAAAGCAACAAAGACGACAACAAGATGAAGCAGACGGACGAGACCCGGGGAAATATCCTGACGAGCTTCCTTATGCTTTCATTGCTTGGTTTGCCTACGCTGCGATAACCCTTGTGCCAGAGACTGCGGTGATTTTCAAACACTTTGCTAACCAGCTCGAAGATGACAAAGCGAAACTGCTTGGGCAGAATATTCTTAAGGTGGCGCTGTGCATCTCACCTGTTTTGTTTCTGTTACTGGTATCTTCCCATCACGATTCCAAACCTCATGGCAGTCGGAAAAACTATGTTGAAAAAGTTGTTGGAACCGTCACTATTGATTTGATCGATAGCATTGACATCTTGGAAATACTATTTGTGAAAGAAACTGTTCTTCAGCTACCTGAGGCCCTGATCAATTCTATAATAGCTTTTGCCTGTATAAACTTTTTCCTGCCAACTCTTGTTCTTATGGAATTGAGAGTGAACAAGTTTGACGGCGAAGTACGATCAGTTTCATTCCAAATTTTGTACTCCCTGTGCTACATCTTCTTGGTAAATGTTCCCTTTTGGGTGATCAGAGTTGTTCTGTGGTGGGAGTACAGCTGGGATGTCTCTGTGTTTATTGCCAAGAACATTATTGTCATTGGTATCTATTCAATCGATGTGTACAACTATTTTGGACCACACCGACCAACAAAATGCAAAACCTGTTCTCGATGGTTTGACCACAATGCAGTTGCTGGACACGAGTGCCCAGGTGTTGAGGGTGAAAGGCAGCATGAACTGAACTTCCTTACTTCAGTTTAGAAAAAAAATTGGTTGACAGAATTTTGTTTTAGTAAAATATGGTTAAGTGAATACAAAGCCCAGTTTCCATATAATTGCTTTGATTGATCACAGCTGTCAGAACTTGATTTCATGTTATTGGTAGTCTTCTTGAAGTGTTTTTTTCACAACTCAATCAGTTTAACATTTTCATTTTCATTCATCTGCTGAAACCTTTGGTTTCATCTTTGATAGACTTTGTGTTTGAGAGCATATGTACACTTAAAATGCCTGATCAACTCATAGTTTTAAAGTTCCCTGACATAAAATAATGGTAACTGTTTTTTAATTTGCACTTCTTTATTTCTTAAAGGATACATATATGTATGTTTTATATAAATGTGATTATTGTATGTACTATTACAACTTCTGATCAAGATCAAGTAGTGGCTAATTTCCTGTGTAACTCAGAGCTAAGTTTACTGTGTTATAATAGTTTAAAACAAGGACTTTATTTTAAGCCCACCTTGAGGTCTTGTTTTCATTCTCAATGATCACAGCAATCATATGGAAACCAGTTGAATGCTGGGATTACCAGGGTTCTTGAACTGACTTTTTCAGCAATTCTGGTAATCCCAGTGATTATTTTGAAACCAGACTGAACTCTTTCAGGCAGAAATGCATGTATTGCCGAGTTCTCCTAAACTGTCTATAGTTTCTTTGTAAACAGGTTGGGAGAATTTTGTTTTTCATATTTGATCAATTACTTTATATGATCAATTGCTTTATTCTCATCATATATTTTTTATTGATATATTGTAAGGAGAACTTACATACTGATAAACTTGCTCGGGCTTAAAGGGTTAAGTGCTGCCTTATGGTGTTTTAAAATTTGCTTTGTCTTTTCAGCTTGATTATATAGATTGAGTTTGTCATTGAAATGTTTGTTTTTTTGTGTTGTTTTATTGAAGGGATCATCTGCAAAAAATTGTTTTACTTGGAGAAGTAACAGATTTATACTGTCTTAGTCTGTACTGACAATGTAAAAAAATAGATAGTTTAAATATGTTCACACATATTATGAAGCAGTTTTAAATGAGTTTAATTGTTTCTTTGGTTTAAATTTTTTGCACACTGCTCACTCAGTGTTGCATGTCTAATGTCTCCACCCTTATTAAATGCAATGATAAAGAATGAGACAGGGGCTGAGTAAGGCAACTATTCAAAGTTGCATTCCATTTCAAGACAATAGCATGCAAATAATTTAAACTCGAGAAAGAGTTAAACTAGAAATTGTTTGCCATTAGTTCTGTGAACATTTATACAGGCTGTAGTTGAACAATTTAGTGTAGAAGTGACAATTTGAAACAACCCTTCACAAAGACCTCAATGTTCTTTATTTTATACAGTGCTACATTAGCTATTGGACAAATGTTACACAGCTAATACATAATTCTTGCAATCAAAGTTGAATTTGCTCACATGCATTGCCATATGACTTTACTTTTAACAAGCAAAGAACCTCACTTCAAAGTGGCAAGAAAAGCTGACAGTTTGCCTTCTGGGACTTAGGAAAATGTGACCAGAAAACTTATTTGTAACGTGAGATTAACCTAGGATACAGTGTGGCTGTAAAAGAACTTTCCTAGTGTTTGAAAAGTGACTTGAAATTACATGTATTATCATTGACCTCTCTTGTTGGTTTTAATGGCCAATGGAAAGTAAGGCTACGTGCTTACTTCAGGGCCGTATCAAGCCTTGGAAAACTGGGGGGGCACCGCCAAGTCCCGAAGGTGTGAGCCTTCTAGGGTGGTCCGGGGCATGCTTCCCCGGGAAATTTTGAAAATCAGTTTGTCTAAAAACGTGTTTCCTGGGTTTTAAATGCCAATTGAAATAAAACCAGAGTGTCTAAAACTAGTAAAATATGACAAGTTTTTCTCAAACTTGGAGCAATTTGCTGAGCTTGACACATTTGCTGGGGAAAAAACTGGGGACCGGGCACGCCCCCCCCCTGGCCCCACCCCTTGCTACGGCCCTGTACTTAAGTTTTGATTGACAGTAAAATAGTTTTTTTACTGAGAATTATTTCATTTTAACCCTTTAAGCCCCAGGTACATTGCTTTATATATATGCGTAAACTGGCTGTGACTGAATCGGCTAAAAGCACAAACAAAAATATCAATTTCAGAAACTTCACTGCTGGAATTACCTTGGAATGCTTCAAATAGTTAAATGATAATTTAACCAAGTTTAACCCACTTTCTTAATCATGTGCGGTTTTTGCTGGCGGTAACAACCCATGTTTATATCATTCTGCGACATATTTAAGGTCTTATATTTTACCTTCCTTCGAAAACAATAGATCTTGTCTCTTTCTTAACACCATATGCCATGTTTCAATAAGCGCTAAAGTTGCTCTGCGCATTATTGCTGTTGCTGATAATCCTACTCAAGACATTTGATTCGTATGCTACATACTAATCTTAAATAAACGTTTATTTTAATAGAATAGTTCCGAATCTTGAAGGTGAAAACTTGCATGTTGGATATCATGCAGGTACTTAACATATTACCAGTTTAACTATATACTAACCTTTCACTTGCAATAAACTAAACTGGTTTATTTTCTCCTTACATTATCAAATTGCCAAGTGTTGACTGGCTGTGAGAATAAAGGAATTTATCTTCTAGCCCAAATTATCTAAGATGACGGACGGAATTCATCTGAATTGTTTACAGAATATGTTAGGAGATGTACTGTGAGTATTAAGTATTTTGTAAAACGGTGAAATTCAACACTAAAGCCCTTGACTTGCCTATAAAGTTAATATGGGGTTCCCAGTGGATATTTAAGGGGAGGAGGTGTATATTCGAGGTACGTTTTAAGTAGTATGAAAAAAATGACGGGCAGTCAAGGACGACAGGCTTGTTTAACGTTGTTCTTAGTGAGACTTGCCCATTTTGCCCAAAGACACTGACGTTCCACTTAGCCCAATTTCGTGAGTGTTCAATAACTTTGTCCAGTACAACCACTTTTACCCAGAACAAAAATAAGCAAAAAATAACCTTTTTAACTCAAATACAGGTAGAACAATTTTAACCAAGTACAACCTTTTTGCCCGCGGAATAGAACCTTTGGCCAAATACAACAACTTTACGCAAACACAATCATTTTCCCTAATACAACCACTTTAAAATTTACTAAAATGCAATGCCAATTACAACTGCTTCTGACTAAATACAACCACTATTTTCAAATTACAATAGTTTTGTCTAAATACTAACACGTTTGCCGATATAGGACCAGTTTTCCCGCAATAAAAGATTTTTTTTTAAATACAGGCACTTTTTTTCCAAACTATAACAATTTTTGCCCAAATACCACAAGTATTGCCTAAATAAAACCACTTTTGCCAAAATACCAGTACAATCAGTTGTTTTCCCAAATACAATAGTTTTGCCCAAAAATAACCATTATGCCCGAGATATCAACTATTTTGCGCAAACACAACCAGTTGGGTATAATTGGGAAAAATTTCCAATTTGACTGAAAGTTGGTCATATATGGGAAAGGTTGTGTTTTTGCAACTGAAAATTGCTGCGTTTGGGCGCAGTGACAATACGGTTGTATTCGAACAAAATGGTTGTATTTCGGCAAAAAGATCTATGCGAGCAAAATGGCTCAGTGCATTTGGTCAAAATTGTTTGATATGGGCAAAATGGCCATGTTAAGACAGTTTAGAGCCTGGTTCTATTTAGTCTACAAAAGATATATCACGTTCAAGCCAATCAAGTTCTTTCTCTTTCGAAGAAATTTCAAAAAGCATACTCGTTTTGCTAAAATGCCAAAGAGTGACCAGTTTTCGAAGTTTTTTTCCAACGTAAATTTTCGCAATGTGTCACATTTTCAATACAGTTACAACACATTACCTAATTCCGTTCAGTATTGAAATCGTACCTCCATACTCGACAAAATCAGAATTCGTAGCGGAACCATGAACTCTTTACGTAAATGTAATGCCGTTTACCAATATGAGACTTTGAAAACGTGTTTGTATTTGTTTATATTGATAGATGTAGATCCGTAGGCTAATCCGCCGGGATGCTGTCCCTTCTAAGAACACATACCATGGTGGTACTTGCAAAAGACTGTCAGTAGTTTTTTTTTTTTTTTTACGATTTGAGGGTGTTAGTTTATGCGAATGATTCGTTTTATGTAAAGCCGTTAGATTACTGCACTCTCGTAAGCACTTTAGGTAGCTGTCATGAAGTCTGCCCGGGTTTGGCCGATAGGAAAACAAAATATTCCTCAAAAGGTTTCGTGATCCAATAAATTCCCTAAGGAGCGGATAATTTCATGTCCGCAGCAAAAAAAAAAAAGTAAGGTTTTGGTTTCCTGGCCCATCATATAAGTCTCTGTCCAATTTTATTTAACATCAACAACACATGAGTGTTTATTATGAGTACTAGTTCTAGCCAGGAGGACAGTTGGTCCAACCATCAAATTTTATAAGAACTGAGAAAAACGTTTGATTTAGTTATTCATGTTGGTCTGGAGTATTCCATAACCACTTTGCTAATGAGTGACAGTACACCGCCAGTATGCTCTAAATTTTAGCAATTGACATTTAGCGTGCCTTGAATATATTAGACTGGCATCTTATACTGATTGTCAATCAAGTCAGTAGTTACTGCCTTTTAGTCCAACAGAGCTCGAGGCAGGTTCAAAACTGTAATTGATGCTTTTTATGAGTCATAGAATTATCAAACTGTATCACGTATTCATAATAAAGCTAAGATATTTCTATTTTCAGAAATGATATTGCGACAAACATTTTATGCTCGTAAAACCAAACACAGATCTTTAGCAGCCCTCTGTCGGTTGCATAATAGCCAATTATCGAAGTGGTCTAAGTTTAGACTTTAGTAAGAGTTGAAATTGGATTTTTAAGTATAACAAATAATGCTGCTTTTTCTTCTCTGTGCTTTGTGTAGTTTCAAGGAAGGAGTTTCTTTGACAAGTTTTGTTATCAAAAGCGCACAGTCTCAATTGGGGGATCAGTTCGACATTCCTGGCTCTGCTTGCCGTAACATCACCGACAAGCCAAAGTGTTTAGAATATGGAGCTACGAACAGACAGCTCGGATCCCCATGCCAGTGCAAGTGTCCGCCTATGAAATCTTCTTTTATCTACCGTGGAGGGAAATGGAACTGTACCGATGATTTGACAATACGCAAACAAGAAAGTGAGTGAACATGACTGAAGTTGAGATAAATCTGGAGTACACTCGTAATAGGATATCACGATGCGATGTCAGTATCTCTCTTAGCTAGCTTGCCTTCCAACTGTGGTTTTAGTAAACTAAAGCCACTTTGATGCATATATATGTTTACTGAGTATTTTGATAGGTTTCTTACTACCTGGGTAATATTTTAAGCAACTCTAAGAGGTATCATTCTATGTTTGTAGTTGGTTGACCGTTCGGGTTAATATCATAGTTTTGATGACTGTGGTTGGTTGTCACTGACTGGTGTTTGGAGTTACCTTCAGAGTCATGAAGATGACTTCGAAACGTCAGTCACAACCAACAACAGTCCTTCTCAAACTTCAATCACTCAAACGATAATCAAACTACAACCGATCAGACCTTGCACAATATTGACTATCTTTTCGTGCATTAATTTGCATGAAATGTTTCTACTTTTCTTCTAAAACACATAGCTTTTTAGGAAGTAACAAATGCATTAACCCGCAACATAACTCCTGTTCAGTTACGCAGATCTTTTTATCCATAAGTTCATTTTTTCTCTTTTAAAATCTAGCTTTATTTTTGTAATGGCTTGACGACAAGGAACTGATATTGTGCCATCATTTACATTGCATAAAGTCTGTAGAGCCTAACCTCGTTTCCTTAACAAAGGTGACCTTGTGTGTCGTCAAAACTCCAGTGGGGGAGTTTGCAATTACCATTGTTGCATTCTAAGCACCGTTAAAAAACCTCAGCTAGGTACATATCGGTGTAATTGTTCCCGGTTTAAAATTTCAACCCTGCATACGCACTCCGTTTGCAGAATTGAACTGGAAATGAATAAATTGGTGTTTGCCTTTGACTAAACATTTTTCAATATTTATCAAAATTATTACTAAACTGTTAAAGTAAAGGAGTAAATATCAATAAGAAAGCAACTGACATTGATAAAATGAGGCAAGTTCCTCAGTAGATTGGCTTTTACCGTGAACCGTTTAAATATACAATGAAATATTTAGAATCCAGACAAAGGATGGTTGTTTAACAGACAATTCGAAAGAGGAGTTCGAATATTTTCAATTACCATAGACGGTACCAACTCGGTGACTTAAATCTTTCAAGCATATCTGATTGGTAGTTGCTGTTGTCCACAAATGGTCGTTATTCAACTGCTGGGGGGGTTAAAAGATGCTTTGATCTCTTTGTCTCCATCCCTCATAAAGGTTTATTTTTTCTTAATAAATGTTTTTTTCTTTTAGAGTAATTTTCACAACCGAGAAAAAAAATCAAACAAACCCTTGAAAAAGCAGAACAGAATCTTCACAAAAAATAGTACAACAAAAGAACACTTGCCTTTTTCGGAACTAATGTCGATTCCAACAACAGGTTATTCTAAACTGCATTTATCTATTTAAAACCAACCTAAAAATTTATACGTTTTGTTATAAACCACATATTGATAAACTATTTAAAATTACGTTTTCATTTTTGAACAGTTTCATTGAGTAGTTCGAAACTGCACCGAATAGTTAGTCGTTGATTTCTTTGGAACCTCTGACATGCACTGAACTCGATTGCTAACTCTCCGATGTGCCACCTAAGAGAACAATTAACGTTAACTCGAGTTCCACACAACAAAGTTTCTGTTCAAGAAATATGAAAGTCATTTTTCAGTTGCATTTTCCGACTCTCATTGCAACACGACGTGGTAATAATAAATGTATGCCAATATGGAGTAAATTTCTCTCCTCCATGCACAAAGGCTTCGATAGAAACAAAAAGGAATGAAATAATCCAAAACCGAGCGAGTGAAGATAATAAAGAAATTTTTCCAAAAAAATTTGGCGTTACATAATACAAACTTTATGACATAGGCTAAGTCAGAGCTTTGCAATTGGTGACCTGTGGACCTTAAGTGAGATTTTAGTATTAAATTAATTGATATGTGCCTGTCATTCCTTCCATTCTCTGACTATACAGTTTGAGAGGTGTGCGTACATAGTTATTACAAACGATTCATATTTTTTTTCTAGCAAAGGCTTTTCGCCCTTTTCTCTATCGTCCCACAATTCTTCGTGTGCCCTTCCTTTCTCGTTTTCAGTCTACGGCGAACCTTCCTTGCACATTAGCTTCTTCTAGATCTCCTTCGATTCTTCGGAGAAGAAAGGCATTTCAGTATTGCTTGCCTACATCTATTTAGATTGTGCTGTCCATGCTGGGCTTGAAGATCCCTCAACAGAACAGTTAAGGCCTCGTGGAGAGGGACAAGTCCTAATGTGGAACATTAGATCAAAAGCAGGTAGCAATATCACGTGTGAAGTGGACACCAAATTATCAACCTTCATGAGTTGTTTTGATGGATGGAAACCCATTACAGAAACTGGGAGGATCAAAGTGTTTGTTGATAGCTCCACAGCACATCTAAGGGTACGTATAGCAGCAACAGATAATACCACCACTCCCCCCCCCTCTCTCTCTCTCACTCTCTCTCTCTCTCTCTC
>JAOBYE010679851.1:0-11659 GCA_025403585.1 Parazoanthus swiftii
GTAAAATCGATGAAGAAAAACCATATGACTCAAATGAAAGATCTTGAAATTCCCTGTTTTTTGAAAAAAAGCGCATCGAATTCCCAGTAGGGAAAACCAACTTACGGCGGTTTGAAATTAGGCGATTTTAAGAGAAAATAAGGCCTTTTTTGTCCCGTTTCAGCAGGCACCTTTCGGAAAATCCAGCCAGATATATGTTTATATGTATGTGTCATGTTGATTTATGAATACACTGTGTGTGTGTTTGTTTGTTTGTGTATGTGCATGTTTTATTTTTTGTTGGTTGGAATGTATATGTGTGTGTCAATTCGATAAATCAATACAAATATCGAATTTGAGTATCAAAGTGCCTCAAGGACGACTGAAACTTTGACAGAATTCAAATTTATGGCTAAGGTTTATGAAAGCATGTAGTGACTTGACACAGAAAAACCGCCGA
Source organism: Parazoanthus swiftii (assembly GCA_025403585.1). Classification (NCBI taxonomy): domain Eukaryota; kingdom Metazoa; phylum Cnidaria; class Anthozoa; order Zoantharia; family Parazoanthidae; genus Parazoanthus; species Parazoanthus swiftii. Next base: position 440 of record JAOBYE010679851.1, read on the forward strand.
GAAAAACACGTACTTCAAGAACTTAAGGTGGGGTTTACAAGAACTGTAGTTTTTGGCATGTGTCAATACTTGTAGTTGTGATAAACCGAATACTCTATATTTTCCGAATTAGATCAAATCTGCTGTTTGGCTAAGAAAATATTCTACTACAAGCTGAGGGTTTTGTTGTAGTAAACTAACTAATTCAAAAAGAATTAACTAGATTAAAATTATATTCGGCTAACTAGATAGATGCTGGGCGGGCGAATGCACGCATTAAGGTTGACCGTGTGAAAGGGAAAAACAATCCAGCATTGTCCAACAACGGTCGACAAAAATGTTGGACAAGAATTTCAACGAATTAAATTCTATCAAATGTCGTCAAACATCATCTAACAGGGTAAGCAAGTAGATCTAATTTGTTGCTTCCAACAGAGCTGGGTGTTGTTGGACCAACAATTTTGGATAATTTAAACAACACAACGCAGTGCATCACAATACAAAGCAGCTCAGCGCAACAAAATACAATATAACATAATACAACACAGCGCAATACAATACCATACCATACAATACAATACAATACAATACCATACAGTACAGTACAATACAATACAATACAATACCATACCATACCATACAATACAATACAATACAATACAATACAATACAATGCAATACAATATCATACAATACAATACAATACTTAGAGGGACAACACTCGCTCACGCGCGAAATCAGAAAGGTCGGAGAAAGTGTATGCAAACCCTAATGCTGATACTTCAGCACCACACACTCTAACACTTAACCTTGTAAACGAGCTTCTCATTGTGCAGGGGTACTTCTTGTTGGCTTCTTTGTGATCAATGACAAACTTTTCGCCCACCTTTTTCCAGCAATTTGTTCTAATTATAGTGTTTTTATAGTCCTTCGAAAACGTATTGTACAGACACTCGTACTTCTGGCATTCTTCCATGAACAAGGCTGCATTTATTTCCTCTTTGGAGGACGAACGTCTCGAACTGCACACTAGGAGCTAAAATGCGTTGTGGGCCTGTTTTGGGTCGTATCGGGTCGTTTCGGGTAGTCTCCGGTAGTTTCCATATAGTTTTTTATGTCGTTTCCGGTCGTCTCTGGGTCCTTTTGGGTCGTCCGGATTGAACTCAGTTCTATCGGAGACGACACAGAGACGACCCGGGTCGTCGGTCGTTCGCGGTCGTCTGGATTTAGTTGCCATATAGTTGTCTTGGTCGTCCAGAGTCGTATCACTCTTCTGAAACGACTCGAAACGACTATATGGAAACCAGCCTTAAATCTGTGTCGGTTAAACCGGTGTTGAAATACCTGTGAAATGGGAGTTGTGAAAACACACGAAGGTTCTTGGATTTATCTTTTCTTTGCATTTACGCAGAACTTTCTGTTACGACAAGTGTAACCGTGCTATATTTTTAGCTTTTCATACCAAGACCATTTTGTTTTATCGTTGTCATTTTTTCTCCCAACTGTCCAGTTCTCTGACTAAATAACTGATATTCCACTGAACATCAATTTCCATCATTTAGCCATTTTTAGATTGGCAGAGTTTAAACAGAGGTTCCCATATTAGAATTTGCCGTGTTTTCTTTTTCATTCCTACTTCATTAAGAACGGTGTCAACGCGTTTTGTTTAGCTGTCGTTCGATTTAAGCTCAATTATCAATAGGGCTGTCCTTATTACGAAATGTTATTGACTAGGAGCAAACTGTCCTTTTTGTTCCGAAAAGTCTTCCAGAGAAGAGTTATAGACAATAACGGAGAAACAATCTAGGGTTTACGAAAACAAAAAATAGATGTCAAAATACGGAGATATATTTTAATTTCCGGTCTTTCTTCATTTCAGAAAAACCCAATACTTATAATTGAAGAAAGCTATTGGTTTAGCTTGACATCTGTTTGTGCACCTGTATCACAACTGGTTTTGCGTCCTTACATACTGATAAAAAATGAAAACAGTGCCATTAAAAAGAATATAGCTAGCGAGTGATGAGAAAAAGAATTTGATGTTCATTATAATACCTCGGTTTCATGAGGGGTTATTCTAGCGCGCCTCCTCTCAGCTGCACTGTTTGATCAAACTCTTTTTTAACGCTACTGTGGAATAAGAAATATAGGAATGGTGCAGTGCTAAGTTTATTCATGTGAGAGGCCGGGTTTAAGATCACATCGTTGGATAATTAGAAACTTTCGCATGTATCAAAAAAGTTATAAAAACTTTGTGCATCCGATATGGGAGTTGAACCCACGACCCTCAGATTAAAAGTCTGATTCTCCACCAACTGAGCTAACCGGGCTCTCTTGGTTACGCAAAAATAATTCGATGTTCAATAGATTACCTCGGTGCAGTAGGTTACAGCGCACCTCATCTGAGCTGCATTGTGTTAATAAAAGTCTCTCTACGTTTCTGAAATATAAAAAACAAGCGGGTTTTGTACAAACCTTGTTCGTGCGAGAGAGTTTAGGATTGTATCGTTCGTTCTGGCGAAAGGATAATAGACCAATTTCGATATATTAAAATTCAATCTGAAACAAAACACATCAACACAAGGCTCTGGGGAATAAAATATAGTTTGTACGGATTATTCCCCAGAGCCTTGTGTTGATGTCTTTTGTTTTTGGCTGAATTTTAATATATCGAAATCGGTCTATTAGAAACTTGAACCCATGACCCTCAGATTAAAAGTCTGATGCTCTACCGACTGAGCTAACCGGGCTGACATACGATATGGACAACAACAGAACAAAACTTTCCTGAAATGTCGACTCGTTAGAATGGCAACACATGCGGCCCCAACCTCGTTTCCAGGTTCTTTCCTCTCTCGGTAGAGGGGAGAGCCTGGAAACGAGATTGATGCGGACCCGACCGACAGGGAAAATGTTTTGTGTTACTCAGTAACCACCCATTCAGCATGTTATATAGCACAAATGAAAGAGAGTCTTGTCTTGTCTCTTATCTAGTTATGGTAAAGTCCAAGCTTGTAACGTGAGACAGATATCATAGAACAATGCAAGCGGACTGGAGCGAGGCATGGAAAATCATATCCAGGGAGAAAGGAACGTAAAGAATGACGCAGCGATCAGCGACGACCTTCCATTTAAAGAGGGAGCTCTACCACTAACAAGATGGTAAGGTTCACAAGCCGCACTTCGATTATTGCAATAGTGTTTGGGGAAACTGTGGGGCTACACTTCAAGAAAAACTACAAAAACTCCAGAATAGAGCAGCCCGTGTAATGACTTTCTCTGACTATGACACTGAAGCTGGCCCATTACTCAATATTTTAGGTTGGCAAAACCACTCTCGCCAGCAAAACTACAAAGATCGATTATGGTATATAAGTCATTACACGGTCTAGCTCCAGATTATCTCAAAACTAAATTTCAGGAACGTCAAGCAACGTATACCCTAAGGAACTCTGAAAACAAACTAAAAGTGCCCTTCCCGCGCACAAACTATTATAAAAACAGTATTAGTTATAGTGGGGCTGCTCTATGGAATAGTCTTCCACTTCAGGCAAGAAAAGCAGAGTCTCTTGGGGTATTTAAGCGGTTACTTGACGATTTCATATAGCAGCACGGCATTCTTGGAAACCAGCTTTGTAATTAGTATAGTGTATAGTTGTAGTGTATAGAGTATTTATTGTTTAAGTCTTTTTAGCTGAATGCATTTTACCGTGTTTTAAATAAAATAAAGATTAAATAAGTTGGAGGGAACTTATCTATTTATTCCAGTATTCCGCGTTCCTTTTTGCACCAAAAGTAATGCCTGCGACGAGAGGACAAATACTATCTAGTGAAAAGAAGGAAGCCGTAAAATCTAAGTATATTGAGACGAAAAAAAAAAATCTGTTTTGAGGAAACATTAAAATAAATGAAAAATGAAAGCATGAAGATTCAAAATGACCTTCAAAAGTTAATACATAAAGAAACCAAAGGTAAGAAATTTGATTTGGAAAACTCCCAAGAAAAACTATTTCAAAATAATTTTTCTCTCCAAGAGGTGAATGAGCTTTAGAGCACACTTGCTACCGGTTGACGCGTTTTCACACAGAAGGAATTTGCTATTTTCTGGTATCGAAGAGAATGAACAAATCTGTTACGAAGGAACTCGATGTTCGACTCTGAAAAGGAAAAAACGATTGATATAGAACGCGTTCTTTGACTATGAAGTCATACCTTCTTTATTCTAAGATTAGTTTGAAATGCTAATGTCTACGTTCCCATTCTAAACACATCGAAGAGTTTACAATCTTAAATAATCTAAAAAAACAGTGAAAATATAAACTTAAGAGTTCATATTAGAATGAAAAAAGCGATTTTTAAAACAACACATTAATCTATCAGTTTGTACTTCAAACAGTAAAAACCTATGTCGATGTTCACACAGCTGTCTTTTTACGTACTGTTTAGAATCCTGGCGATTTTCTTTCATATTTTTCTCCGAATACAACTAACAACTAAAATTGACAAAATATTTTCAAAAACTCTTTTCTGAATAGCTGACTCATTGTTACATAAATGATGGGGTTGGTTACAGAGCCTAAGAAAAGAGGAAACGTGTGGTAAAAGTTGTAATATCTCCCACCAGTTTTTTCAACAATATTGAATAATTCTAAAACTTTTGTAACGGCCACTGGCAACCAGCAAAGGTAAAAGACAACTACAACAGTTGTCAACATCCTCGTTATTTTCGTTTCCTCCACTCCGTAGGCATTATTTCTTTTTGGTAGGAATTGCGATGATGGAGCAGCTGCAGTGTTGTGCCGACGGATGGTTTGGTAAATCTTTGTGTAGCATGCCACGATGATTGAACTAGGAATAACAATGTAGAGAATCTGTATCGTGCTGTAGGCTACGGATGCACTCATGTTAGGAAAATCCCGGAAGCAAATTGTTGGTTGAAAAGTGAATGTTCGGAATTGCATTCCTGTAAACACGAGTTGAACCATGACCGCAAAGATTGTTGCAATCCACACAAAGACAGCCAAGGCGATGGAGCGCTTCTTTGAGAAAACCTTTGTGTATAGTGTTGGTCTTACCACACAGAAATATCTGTTAATAGCCAATAACATAATGGTTAACAGTGAGACTCCTGCTAACGCGTTGCCGCAGAATTGCATTATTTTACACCCAAACTGTCCGGTAATCCACTCATTCGCAATTGAGGAAGTGCCTGCAAGAGGCATAATTACAACAGCCATGGACAGATCGGTGAGTGCAAGTGAGAATGCGAAGTAGTTTGTAACCGTGCGAAGCGAAGGACTTCTGCAAAATACCAGACAGACTGACAAGTTACCAAGAAGGGCGGCAATATTTAGGAGAACGAAAATTGACGACTCCACAACGACCAAAGCTGTTCCTCTGGTACCGTTAACCGAGACATTGAGATGTTGGAGGTAGATCATGATGAGCACAGAATGTCTTTTAGGTTAACCAATGATTTCAATGCATTCTATAATACTGAAAGTACTGCTTGCGTCACATTTTGTTTTGAGCAGCGACTTTAAATCTGTGGCAGTTAAACCAGTGTTGAAATGTCCATGTTAGTGGAATAGGAGAAAGTGATTCAACACTTCAAGGCTCTTTGGATTTATCTATATTTTGCACTGACGTAGAACCTCCTCTGATGACAAGCGTAATTGTTATATTACGTCTCTTTCATATCAAAACCATTCGTTATATTGTTGCCACCTTATTCTCCCAAATTTCCATTTCTGTGGCTAAATAAATGATCTTCCACCAGCACTAATTCCCATCTTAGTGTTATTTTTATCATAATTACAGCAATTTTTAAGAGGCAGGGTTAAACAGCTCTTCTCTTGGTAATATTTGCTGCGTTTTCTCCTTCACCTCTGTCACTAAGGACGGTGTAAACCGGTATTGTTTAGCTGTCGTTCAAATTTAGCTCATCAATCAATAGAACCGTCCTTATTACGAAAAGTATTGAACAGAAGCAAACAGTCCTTTCTCCTCGAAATGACTTAGAGAAAAGAGCTGCAGACGTGAACGAAGAAACAATCAAGGATTAAGGAAAACAAAAAATATGTCTTCTTCTTACCAAGATAGACATACACTTTCATTTTTGGTTTTTTATTATTTTAGGAAAAATCCATATCACAGTTAAAGAAAACAATTGGTTTTTTTGGACATCTGTTTGTGCACCTGTATTAACACTGGTTTTATACATTTTTTCATCTTAATAAAGAAAATGAAAACGGTGCCATTAAACAGAAAAATATGTCCAGCAATTGAATGGGTGTTGAAAATTTCGTAACAAACTAGCACAAGTTGTAACAAAGCACCTGTCGTTTATTTAATTCGACAGTCTCTGTGAAGATTAATACAGCTTACCACCGACTTTTTTCCGCTTTAGATAAAGCTTCAATCTATGCAATTTTTTTGGATATTCCTGATAATTTTTTTTTCCTCACGGAACCTTTAGGTTTTCTAAAACGTTTTCCAGACGCACACTTTGAGATACACTTTGCTCGACATTCGTTGACATGAACCACAGTTTGTTTTCTAGTTAATCAGTATTTTGCTTTCTAGTTTAATGTTTGCACAATCTGCATTCTGTAACCGTGTCTTAAGAAATAAGGATTCTTGCGAAAACACGTAAATGCACATTCCCTTTCTGACAAAACAATTCAAAACAGTTGTGGAATACATTTTTCGAGAAATACATATGACAAAATACTTCACTAGTAAACTGCTCGAGTACATTATATTTTATGAAATAAAGAAAGATAAATATAAGCAAATTGTATCCAAAGATGATAGTTATTTAGTAGAATATGAGAGCATTTGTATTTGAAAGACTTCAAAAAGTCTATCAATAAGTGTTTTGTTTAGCTCTCCTTTAAATGATTTTTTGAGCAGCCATTTGATAGAACATGGTACTCCATTCCATAATTTTGCTTCAATTCTAGAAAAATGTTTTGGCATTCAATCCCAGACGTTTTGTTGTTGTTGAATAACGAGTGTATACTAGAGATGTTTATATATGTATTCAAATTACTAGTTGGCTTGGCGTTGTTAGTGACATCGTACATCAAGACATATATAGACCAATATAGGTTGCGTGTTTTGTTAGGAAAATACATAAAGCAGGGTGTACATTTTTGAATAAAAATAAGTACAGATCAGGTGTTGACGTTAAATATAAACTACAACTTGTAACACAACAAAAACTAGTTAAAAACAATCTTGCGATTTTTTAAGAACTAAATGTGTAACCCACGAGTATTTTGGACTGGTGGATAAGGGAGATATTGTAACCACTGAAGCGTTTAAACGCGTTACTTAAGAACAATTTGAAATGCTAAAAACAAGATCGTGCCCTGCTATACACTGTTGTCATTCGCTAATTGCTAAATTCCTCACAACCGATAGGAAATACTAGCCTACTATATGGGGATGAGCAAAGATGTTTACTTACACTAAAGTGACGCGACCACTTGCAAGGCACTGATCTACAGGACTTTCAGACAAAAAAAAAGTGCATTGAAACTAGCAAGGCAAGGGCCATGGCAGCCTACTACCTCGTGCAAGTTCACAGAGGGTCCATCAACGTCATCGTTCCCTGGTCACGTACTAGTGCGACAACAGACCTTAATAGGGACCTAACATAATATCAACGCTAGAGTTACAAAACAATATAATTAATTACAGAATAAAATGACTTCGCAGAACGTCAAAAGCTCAATTTAAGGTTCAATATACAACGTCAGGAATCATTCCAATCTTCGTGCGGCTTCTGAATTAAAGTTCTATTTGTTCATGTTCCCACACCTTTACGCAAAATTAAAAAGTAACGAACGAATTACACAAACAAAATACGAGGAAAACAGGGAGTTAAAATGTATCAGCCGTCTTTGTTGACTTTCTTGTCCTACTTGCGCAAGGTCCTTAATCAACGAGGACGCGAACGTCAACGAAAAGGCTACTAGTCAATATACTTGACTACATATTACATTGTAACCAGTTTGCCGCATTTCCATCATCGTCTTTAGAAAGCAGAATGGCAAAAGTTTAATTTTAGGGTTTATCAATAAACGTTAATGTAAAGCTTTCAATCTTCTTCAACCGATTTTACACGCGGCTGCCAACTGGGCTATTCGGACTGGCATTATCAGTCAACTAAACGGCTTATTTTTATTTCTTCAGTTCAGAGGGAAGCAAAACAGAATCACGAGCATCTGAGAATAGGTACTAGTTTGGTCTACGAGACGCCTTCTTTTTAAGGAAAAAAACGTGCTTCACATACTTCATGAAGTTCTTGTTAGTTACATTCTCGTTGACCATGGTTATGCATCACAAACGCCATTAACCGACAAGAAAAAGGCCAGTAGGATTCTTGTTGTGTCTTTCTATTAAAACAAGCACCATTTATGGTTGCAATCTGATTCACAGGAAGGTGGGGCTGTTCCTGATCCTTCTCTCTCCGTGTGGGCGGTCATTAACTGTCAGGGGGATCGGCCATTCGTTTGGGTGACGTCGCGGAAACCACACGTGTCCAAGCTCCTAAGCAACAAACGACCGGAATCCAAAGTAGCCGTACAGGAACTAGGCACTCAAACTCCTAACGTTACACCCAAAGCTCGTTTTCAGCGATAATCATAGTTCTCTTTAAGCGAACATTAAATGACGTTTATTAACAGGGTCTAACGACTGCCTAGCAATCATTTCTAAACATTAACAAGAAGAAACCAAAACACAACTTCTTGTGGTCCACAAAGGCTGAATTGGTCAATTACATACGTGCTTACTTTAGTTAAACAACAAGATTTAATCAGAACCTTCAAACAATGTTTTTGAAGCAAGAAGTCTTATGCGAAAAAGAAACAAGTACTTAGTAGCTATTAAACTAACATTTTCTCTTGTTAGAGATGCAATAAGTCCATCGTGTTCTTTTTGCTGCTTATGTGTTCTAACAATGATATAGAATGTTCGTCAGAGAAGCTCGGTGACTTAAATGAAAAAGTCACACATTTCGCACTCCACTCATGAACGCTGTGCTACCACGGATACGCGATCCACCTTCAACAAAAGTTCCCAATGCAACCAGGTCCCACCAAGAGTGTCTGGATAACCTGCAAGGTGAAACAACTTTCCACTGCCACACCGCTGGCCGATTACATCCAAGGCTCCCAACCATACCAGGTCCGACCCAAGATGTTGGGATCACTTGCATGGTCGATCAGACAAGCTACTTGCATCTCAACTGACAGACCGCTGGCCGGTTCTCTTGCTCGCAGGTTCACGCTGCGATCACCCATGCACACAGCTTGGGCTTCCTTCTGAAACTTCTGCATCTTCACCGTCGAATTGAGTCCCACTTCATCCCTGCAAAACACAGAGACAACAGTGTTACTCCTTGAATGTACAATGAACACTACTACTCACAAGAAAGTATGATTCACTCGCGTTTCAAACTTCCAGACTAAATGATAAACGAGAATTTAAAGCAACTTCTCTTTTTAAAGTTTAACTTTGATTGATCTATGAATATGGGCGAAAACAAACCTCTATGTGTAAGTGTGTGTGTGTGTGTGTGTATATTTATTTATGTATGAACGTGTGCATGCATGTATGTATGTATGTATGCAAGTATGTATGTATGTATGTCAGTGTATGTATATATGTCTGTATGTATATGTATATGTATGTATGAATGTATGTAAGAATGTATGTACTATGAACATAAATGAAGTGCAGAAGCAAATGCGATAGTGCGTCATCAAGCAGTTAATTCAGTCACAAGATAAGCATCCTCGTTAATGTTAATGTAAATGTATTGTCATCGACAATGGTAAATAACCAACAGTCTGAATGCTAAGTGATTTGTTTGCCAAAATGGTTCTCGAAAGAAACGCAAAACCTGCAAGTTATCCGAATTTTGAGACAAATTGAGAAGAGTCAACTTTACTGGGTGTACGTCATCTCCTAAGCTGGGCGAGTTTGCTGTTTCTCGTCTTCGACCAAATGCGATATCGTTGCATTGGGTGTCAATTTTTTTTCGGATCTCTAAATTAGAAACCTTCAGCTTGACTGTTGCTGGTCTTTATGAAAATTTGTGTATGTTTCAGTAATTCACATTTTGGGATTGTTTGAACCGTTGAAAGATACAGCGCACGCGCGCTCGTGAATTCAGTTAAGTTGAACGTACGTGCGGTTGTTTCCCTTTCAATTCTTAATTTGAACTGTTGTGCAACGCTACTTCATAAACATCTGCACGTGACGATGAACTTCATCTAAACCTCAACAAATAGTTGCGTCAAAAACCTGCATGTTCAAATGCTGTTCGCTGCCCGTTCAAAGCACCTTCACCTTTAGGGAAAGACATCTGTTACAATAACTTCAACAGGACGTATGGTTTACAACCGCCACGCCGTTTCAGACGCTCAGAGCGAGATGTTTCTCTCTGAGCAAATTATCGAATTCACGCAATGTAACGAACATCGCGAACAAACCTCATAAGGTACGCGGGATTATCCCCCTCTAGTTTCCTCTTTGCAATTTTGATTTTCTCACGCGGATACCAGCCCTTATCCAACTGATCTGAAATGGCAAAGACAAAAGGAGGTCAAGTTGAAATGTATTACATTTAGTCTCCCGCTTGCACAGCCTGTGTATCTTACCCGCTCGACCAACGCGAAAGAAAGACTTTGTCAAAGTCGTCATGTGGCCAAAGCATGCCCGAGAATCATGATAACTGCGCAGTGTCAAACAGGTTTTAAACCGGTTTCACAGAAGTAGTGGGTTTGTAACATGCCATCAGTTTTACCCTGAACAAATGAAAAACCTGTTTGGCAAGTCTGTGCCAATACCTGGCAGATTAATTGAAAATGTACAGACAAACCATCAACTAATTATCCGCCGAAAAAAAGGCGAGGCGCAAAGGGATCGCTGCATGGGAAGGGAAGGAGGAAGAGAAACTGTTTTTCACTTCTCCCATCCTTCTTTTCCTTGTGCCCCTCTCACTCTCTCATCCCATTTCCCTTAAGACCAGTAACCATTCTTATAGTTTACGTCAAACCGATTTTTATCTACCCAATTTTAATACTGTAACCTACGGCAAACACTCACTCAGATACCTCGGCCCGAAGCTTTGGAGCAAACTATCTAACAGTGAGAGATCGTCTACCAGCTTGTATAATTTTAAATTACAAATACGAAAGCGTGATTTTAGTAATATATTAGAAG
>JAOBYE010679962.1:0-26388 GCA_025403585.1 Parazoanthus swiftii
TATTAAACCTCCAAATGCGGACCTTTTTGGGTCCGGGGGGGGGGGGGGGTGCATACGCACCCCGCGCACCCCCCCCTGCCTACGGGCCTGCCGTACCTAGGTCGAACCAAACAGATTGTTGCGTTATTATTACGAACAGAGTCTTTTTTTGAAGATTGCAATTTGTCTTAATTTATGTGTTAGGTTCGGCACATGACAAGAACGCCGTCTGAATCAGCCGCCGCTCCAACATCGAATAATGCAACAAACCGTGCCGAACGTAACGTTCGTTGTTTGTCGCTCCAAACCTAACCTGCTGAACCAAAATGATTCAAGCGCCGCTCTTCTTCCGTACTTAACTCATCAGTTAGGTACGGCACATGAGTGGAGCGGCGTTTTGATCGGGCCTAAATTAAACTATTTGCCTAAACTCTACAAAAAATTCTAAATACTAGAGTTCAAAGCTTTCATCCATTATTGGACAAGGATATTCCTACAATTGAATTCGATTTGTTTCCTAATCCACACACGATGCGGCCCACCACAGTGCCATGACTTGCATATGCGAACACGACCATAGCAAGACACAACATGTATGTACATGTGAATGTACCACATGTACACCCTTCGTATCCCATCTAACCCAATTCAGTATCCTGTTTAAGTTCCGTACATCCAGATACAAACACAGCTAGCACAACATACCCCCACCTTCAATCTCTCTTCGAATCAGTGTCCCTAGGTATATCACAACCACCACATAGCACAATACAATGTAAGCACCAATCTGTTGTAAGACACTCCCCTGCACTCCGTTTTTTATAACTGACCTTTTTATAAGTCCTGAGAAAACCTTGATGCGGATGAAATGGATGATCAAACTCGTTGACAAGGACACCCAGTCTGCCTATCTCTTCTGTCATTGCATCGGCGACCTAGAGGAAATTTTCCATAAATCTGGTAAATGCGTTCAAAAGGTTCGGGCTCCAGACCTATTATTTGTTGAAGTGCCAACAACTGTGAGTTTGATTTCAGTTGAATGATGCTATTTTACACCTAGGGAAAGAAATGTGGAAATTTAGGAAAGAATACTGACTAGTTAGTACAGTATACTAGTAGGAGCTGGAATTTTTTTAAAGAAAGAATACTTGTTCTCCCTCGCACAAAACAGTGAACTTGCATAGGGTTTGAAAATCCCCGGGCTGAGAGTTTTTCTCACTGACAATAAATAACGGACCATGAAGCTATTTCTGTATGACTTTACTTCGTCCAACACAAATCTGACAAAACTGCTTTGTCAAATCGCAGTTAAATTCTCTTCTGTTTCACCAACCTGTCTCTCAACCTGACACGCGATTTCCTTGATGTTCTGTTTAACCTCATGAGAGCACAAGTCCAGCTGCTCCTTTATATACTCCAGCCTGTCCTCGCGCGCCTTCTTGGCTTCCAGTAGCTTCTTCCTGTTGGAAGTAGCAGATGTGAGTGATTTCCGAAACTTTCATTGTTCTAACATTTTCAGTTCCGTTTGAGCTTGTGGCTGCAGGGCTTTTTCTTACAAAGCTCGTAAACTTTGGAGTGCCCTGCCTAATGATACACATAATTACATTGCTCCAGGTTTATTTGATGATTTTAAATCTAAACTGAAAATTTATCTCTTTAAGCGCCGGTACAATTAGTCGTTATTAATTAAATAGAGATGCGTATTAATAAGAGTTTCTTTTAAATGTTCGTAAGTTATTAGACTATAGTTACTGGATTTCATTATTTTGATTATTTTTGAAGTTTGGTCTTATTATAACGTAACCTTGTAAAGCGCCGTAGAAAACAAGCAGTAGTGTTATTTTATCAACTAGACGTCATAAGTAAGTTTGCTATCATTAACTGAAAACAGACCAAGCCATAATCTTCATTTAGTGGCAATTAACTTTCACTGAACCAGTTCCAAACCTGTACACTGCTTATCTTTTAAACTTCCGGGATCACAGTAACAATTTATCACTCCTTAGTCCAGTGCTGGCAAACAGATTTAGCTAAGCCAAGTATCATTTTTTGTATTAAAAATTTATTTGGTCATGGCCTCATTCTGGTTGGACACTGACTGCTAACTAGCCATTTTTCGAAGCCTGAAACTTGATTAAATCTACAGTACCTCTGTTGAAGTGCGCATCCGAAAGTCTGTTCCATTATTGTCTTCACTGCTGTGGCAATCTTAGCCCCCCTGACAGCATGTGCCTCAAACTTGGTCCTAATAGCTGACTTGGATATACACTCCTGTGAAACGTATTTAAGTTAGTTAGCACCTTGACAGTGCAAACAACAGATCTCTTTCCAGGTAGTTTTGGACAAATGTTTGATTACATATTGCTGGAGAAGATTTCAGCTATGGCAAGGACAACTTTCAGAGTGTCCAACCGTCCCGATTTAGGCGGGACAGCCCCGGTTTTGACTGAGAATCCCAAATCCCGACTCGACCTCAGTCGGGACGCAAAATCTCCCGATTTTGAAAAGCAACGGAGCTGCAGAGAAGTCACTGACAAAAAAATAGCTTGAATGGGATATTTAGAGTTATTTTGTATATAATGAAAGGAACACGGAGTAAAACTGCGTTAACCGAATGCAGACTTTTCCGAGAGAAACCTTGCCGCGAGAGGCCTGGTAACTCACTAAGCTAATCAGTGCTATTTTGCCACATATTTCGACCTAAGAGTGCTGAAAATGGTTTTTTAAGGCTTCCAATTTTCAATATTTTCTGGGGAAGCATGCCCCCAGACCACCCTAGAAACTCGCGCCTTCGGTGCTCGTTGTCCCGATTTATAATGGTCCATATGTTGGACACTCTGGACTTTACTAGCCAGCGTAGCTTTGGCGTTCTGGTTGGCGGGGAAGAGCGAAAACGTAAAGCGGCGAAGAAACAACTGCGAGGGGAATGGGGAGAGTGGAAGGAGAAAAGAACTCGCTTCGCCGCTTCACCGCTCGTTTACGCCTTCGCCGCTTCGCTTTTCCCCTTCCCCGCCAACCAGAACGCCAAAGCTACGCTGGCTACGAATTTACCAGTGGTTTTATAACAACTTTTGTCCACGAACTATAAACCATCTGTGTCAATGAAAAAAACTTACAGTATAATTATAAAAAAACAATTATACTATTGAAATAAACCATGTACACAAATCCTTCCGTACCTCAAACTTGTGTTCAAAGTTTTCAAACTCCAGGATCCTTTCCCGAAAACCTTCAACATAAATGGCAGCACCTAGATATCATAATTGAAGAGGTCACTAAAACTCTTACTCAGTGCTGGAGTTTATTAAAGTAGCTGTAACCACCATTCTTCTTGCAAAAACGATGTTTTTGATATTACTAACAGCAAAACGTTTATTAACAGACCATACAAATTATGAAAAGACAAGGATGGCACAGACAGCATGTGTACACAGCAAACCTTAACGGCAAAATTACAAAAAGATTTTATACCCAAAAGTGTTCCTGTGTGTGTCTACTCAGACAATAAAAACGTAGAAAATCACTGATTTCATTTCTGTGCAAAACATACTTAAAATGTTAGCACAGGGTAGACCTGAGGCATTGTAGCGTTGCCAAGAAAACACTCATTAAATACAAAAAGCAAGTACTTTTTTTTTTTATATTTTGTTCTTTTTTTGAATTTAATTTGCAAGAAACTGTTAAGGATTCTTGTGTGCGCTTACTGCAAGTACTGACGTGCCAAGGTAATTCTAACATCACTTTCCAGCAACTGACAATATCATTAGACTGCAAGGATATACGAGCAAATGGTAGTGTTAAATTTAAATGAAAAGAAAAACAGAAAACCGGTCTGTGTTTCTCTTAAGGTAAATGGTGCCATCTTTCCCCAGTGGTTGCATGTCCTTTTCAAGTCAGTAAAGGCACTCGTCACTCTAATGTTTGAAAAGTAGATAACTGATGTTCTACCACCTTACCCAGCCAGTAAAATTACTCATTACTTGAATTTTTGTAGCTGATAGCTACTGCTGCACCTCCTTATCCAGGAAAAGTACTTTGATCTCCCAAACACAACTAGTCCTAAAATGTACGAGCTGTGGTGACACATACATGTGTTCTTGGCTGTCCTCTGCTACAATCTAAGCACAATAAAAAATTATATCTCAGTTACGTTTAGTGTGCCCCACCTCCTTCTGGCATCCCTTGCTGTCTTTGCATTCTTGATGTCAAGGTCTGCCAAAATTGAAAAAGAACCTGTCAAGCGGCATAATATGATATGACTGTACGGTACTGCAACTTCAGTGCAGTTAGTTTACACAACCTACCCATAATGCATCAATCAAAGAAAACACTAAGAGGAGGGGAGGAGGGAATGGGGTGGGGTGGGGCTTTTGACTTGTCGCATGGGTGCAGAATAAGGCAAATTTAATAACTATTGGTCTCATGGGTTGGACTATTTGATAAAAGCATAAAAACAGTGTAAGATACGAAAGTGATTAAGAAACCACAAGGAATTCAGAAGCAATGGATCGTTTTCACTCTAAAAAGAGTCTGAGAAGAAACTGGTATTAGCAAAATATTTTGACTGTTTTTTTACAGAGCAGGTGTAGATACACAAGTGACCAAAACGATTGAATGGAAGAATACTTTGTAACCAAGATATAGGCCAAATAACATTTAAAATATTTACTGCAATTTGAGTGCAGCAGCCATATTGGTGTACCTAAGTGGTACACCAAGATGGCAGCCAAAAAAATGCTTTTCAAACAAAGCCGTTTGCTCATAACAAATGGAGTCGATTCACTTACAAACACTTCAGTTATCAATTTTTAACATTTATCAGCTCACAGAATTTTGAATTTGCCATAATATACCAATTTTCATAATGTTTTAAAAAATGCCGAGTCAGACTGTTGAAAAATTCAAAATACTCTAACTAAAAAATAAAACATCACACCTTGTAAAACTTTCACATAATACTTTGGATGCTGATGTCTAACTAATATTAAAAGATTAGTTCAATAGACCTTGTAGTTTAGATTTTAGAATTTTGATGACGTCACATGAAAATGATCTATAGGTTTTTGACTGGACTCTGTCGACCAGACAATCTGTTTTTTCCATTACAGACTGTATTATTCACAGAAAATTCATAAATACATACACTTGTTTACATCATCACTCCACAAAAAATGTGAGGATCTTCACCTGATTTTTTTAAAGATAATAATTTTGTTTGACTTCTTCTCCTGGTAGTAGGAATGTTTCACTAGGTTTGATCAAAGTATCATGAATATACTCCAGATGTTTATAAATTATTTTTGATAACATTAATCAACTGTAAAATGTATTTTGTAACTGTATTGCAACTCAATCTACTGCACATGCATGTCACAAAATTAATACCATATCAAAACCCTTCTAGAGTACTGTAAGAAATATTATCACTTGTTTCAAGTTCCAAGATTTGTAGTATGTAGAATAGAATAATGAAACTATGATGTCAAAGGGAAGTAGGCAATTATGATTTTTGTTAGCCTAGTTATGAACCCACTGATAATCCGCTAAGTATCCTAATAAGAGGTTTAAAACTAGCTAGAAACAACAACTGAAGGTGCAGTCTTCTTTTATAAATGTTTACCTCCTTTGCCGAGACAAAGAACACCCTGTCCTTGGCATAAGACTTGCTCACACACTTCAGCTCATCCCCCAGAAATGAGACATTTCTTTCAAGGTGTTGGTTTTTCACCTGCAGATATTACAAAAAAATCAGACCAATAATTTAATAAAAAATAATATTATCTCACTTACAATACCGGTATTTGATGTGTCAAACAATGTTTTATAATTCAAACAATTTAGGAGCTATATATAGTGGATATTACCTTTTAAATATTTACAATTATACAAATTCCATTCAGAAGATTACAGTAAAATATTAATGATCAATCTACCAAGCTTTGAAAACTATAGATATCAATAGCCTTTAAATTCTTGTACATGTATACAGGTCTGTGTATTGGCTGCATGCACCCCTACCTCTTTGCTAAAAATTGCAGTCTACAGTGCATGTCCTATGCATTGTATACAAATGTACATGCCTTTGGGTATTTACCATGTCCATTGCGTCATTAGAAAAAAAAAGAAAATAATCATAATAAAAAAGCTCTTGTGTATAAAGTCTAGATTTATTTATAATTTTGGTCAATTTTCTTGAGTGTCCAAAAATCCAACTGCTACACAAATTCATACAGTAGACTGCAAAGCAACTGGGAGGTAAATGTAGTTCAATTTATGTAATGCTGTAATATGGTCTGGGTCATAGCAATTTGCCCACCTGCAACAACTCTGGGGGAGGGGCAGGGAAGAGTGTCTACATGTACTCACTAAATCCATCATCTCTGGTTCAGCTGCCGCTGCATCCCATCTGTTATTAAGGATGAAGATGTTGGGTCTTGAAAGCCTCTCGTTCACCTTGTGAAAGAACTTCTTCTCCTGTGTTTAACATTATATACATGTACTGTCAGTATATAGTTGGATGCCGACTAAAGGTCATATAAAAATCGGTATTCTATATCTAAACTGTATGACTTTCCAAAGACCATAAGAAGATTCCAAGCTCAAATACACTTCTGCTTTCAAAAAAACCTTCATATTTTTGCCTTTGGGCCTCCACAGAAGAGGGATATACATGTTAAGTAGTTATCAATAACAAAAAATAATTGATAACTAAATCAACAAATTTGACTATAAATAGAAAAAAACTTTAAGGGATGTGGTAACTTATGATTACAAGGCCCACAAAACATTTATTTAAATGAAATAGTTTTCATTTTTTGTTGATTGTTTAAATGTAAAAAGTAGAACTGACACCACAATGTATGTTTGTCATGGCAACAGCTTGATTAGCATCGCTTTTAATAAATGTAAGCATCTTCACTATAAGATTTGACAAAATTTAAAGCCACCCAATCTGATGTCACTGTTTTTATCTAGCAAAGATAAAATGGTAAAAAAACAAGTTGGGGGAGGGGGTCTCCCCCCCACCTCCCCAAAAGCTTGATAGGATAAAGAGTCTGGTATTCTGTCCAACTTTGACTTGAAAATGTATACAATCTTGCCTGAGGGGTCAGGAAAATGGCTTGACTATTGCAATGAATCTGAGGTTTTCTTAATTTGTTTCAAGATTTCTGCTGTGGATCATCACATCACCGTTTTCAGGATACATTTATGATAAGCAAAAAGCAAGCTAGCTACATATGTAGCAACCACAGTGTTTTTAATGGCTGTTCATAGTTAAGTTTGCTTTGTCTTGTCTGAAATAGGTACACTGGTATCAATTTCTACTGCTAGGTCTGAAGTAGGGGATAGAATATTGATCATGTTTTGTTAGGTCTGAAATAGGGTCAAGATTTGAAGGCTTGTGGGGACAAACTCCTGTCAAAAAACTAGGTTACATGCAGTTCCCCCTCAACACACACACACATACATGCCTGACTGTGTACATGGTCTAGAAATGTCCACTATTAAGCATTAGATACAACTCCCACTGTATAACTTTACATAAAGGTTTCTCTTCCTTTTTCTATTTATTTACATGTACTGTATTTGCTTTTAGCAGTAGTTACATGTATCAATTTGAGTCATTGAATCTATAAATAGAAGTGGGAGTTTTACAAACTTAAATACAAACACAGTACACACCTGGTGCAACAATTATTTTGTATAGTCAGGACACTTTAGACTAGTAATGTATACAATGTATACTATCATGTTTAATTTAAAAAAATAATAACAAATAACTGCAAGGGAACAAAAGACAAATTTATAATTAAAGACAAACTTGTGAGTATTCTATCAAGTTAATCTGCAACATGTACTTACAGTCTGCATGAGTGTCGACTCAGCATTACACACCAGCACAAACACATCTGCATCCAAACAATGATTGTCGATCCATGAGTCCAAGTCTGGGCTGACATCAATACCAGGACTGGGCAACAGAAAAAAAATATATACTCATATATCAGAGGTACATGTTTCATGTTACTTGAAAAATGGCACAGTCCATACGCCCATCAGCTCCATTGAATGTGATTAAGATCATTGATCTTTATTCATGAATGTCACAAACAAAATAACAGTCAATCAAAGTTACCTGTCAACCAAGACCACATCTTCTGAAAGCATTTTACATCTACAGAATAAAAAAAACATTTATTTAGTGTTACGTAAAAAAAGGTACATGCACATTACATGACAGTTTTTGTTACTGATCAATCAATAAGGCCATGAGGGTCTGGTTATTGAAAACTCCGGGTTAGCAAAACCTTAAATATTTATATTTGATTCTTTATACTTTTTTCTTAAGTCTTATCCCTGGGTTAGCAATTTTAAAACCCATTTTCAAACAACCAGGACTGAGGCATTAATTTCTTGGCAGGGGCACTTGTAAGTACTCCTTGACTCCTTGACTCTTATGGTACATGGTACTTTTTTGTTTTTCGGCACCGCTGCACCCTGTAAGGGGCCCTGCCTTAAGTGCGATCATATTTTATTTCATAAATAGCTAGTTTTTCTTGTTTTTCACTTTGTAATTCCCAACTTCACAGCATCATTGGAAATCAGTGAAAACTGAATGATTACTGTGGTTAAATAAAGTTATTATTATTATTATTATTATTATTTTTATTATAACTTATCCTGATACACTACTGTCATGCAGCAGCTCCAAGTCATCAAAAAACCTGTTTATAAAACAACTAGAACCACTACGTGGAAGGTACCGGGTCCCAGTGGGACACAGGAGTTTTGATAAGTGTTCGCTTTGATTCTCGCTAAGTTTCACGATGGAAGGTTCACTCTTAAGTAATTGCTCGTAAATTTGTCTCTCCAAATATTCACTCTTAAATTTTCGCTCATTAACTAGTGCATCGTAAAGGTTGGGGAACGTGTCGTTCCCCCAAAAGCTATAATCTTTCTCTTGACTGTCCTCCATGCCTCGTGCTTTTCAAAATGGTGGATAAGATTTCAATGAGCCAGCGAGCACTTCCAAAAGTAACGAGTGAGCCAGCGATATCTCAAGTCAAGTCAGCGATATATCCCTAACAATGTAACATTGAAAAAACGACAGAAACCGTCTGCATTTTATGACCGGTGCCAGCCTTCGGCTGGGCCCCGGTAATTATGTTCAATATTATAAAAAAGCTCTCACCTTGTTTTTGGCCAGAACACCTGTACTAGACTGCTGTGCTCCAACTTCTGTTCATACAGTGCATGTGCGAGCTGACCAAGTGACTGAGGGGCAACAAATTAATGTAGACAAAAACTAATTGTTAATTCAATCGCTAGTTTCAAGAGAACATCAGTATAAGATCTACTGACTGAAAGTGTTACATGTAACTGATCAAGTGAACTTGCCACAGAAAAATCAGCTGAGTGAGCGGGACTTTGACAGTTGTTATAATAAGAAATCATGCAGTACTGTACACAATATTAAGACATTCAGGAAATGCTTACATGTAGTTCACTCAAGAATGTCAGTGATAAAACAGTCAAAGCCATAGGGTAAGGTTACACCAACAATTAAGTGTACTTATGCCAAATGATAGTCAGGCCTCTAATAGATGAAGGGTCTAGTGCAAAAGTGATGTATTAATTGACTTCCAATAGATCACAAGTTTTTGACTGATTTCTGCAGTTTTGAAGTGTTACATGTAGTTTTATTTGGTACAAACTCGTTTTCATGTACTGTATTTTCAAAAGCCATAGAAGCCACAAAATTTACCCTGGAAAAAACTTATGAACTTCTTTTGGCAACAATTTTTTCCCAAAAAAACAGTTCATACAAAATTATCTTAACAGCTAGGAGTTGTTTAATATCAATGTTGTTTTGCCCTCGACCCTTCAGTTACTATATCCTTGAACACTCTTGAACATACTTTCAAGCACAACCATCTCATTAATAAAAAAAATGAAAAATTTATAATATCTTGAAAGCTTTCATTGGTCTTACCTTTACATTCCGTCTCTCCTCCGACTCTGGTATCAAGATATACGGCTCACTGGAGTCTGACCCATGTACACTCAAGAAACAATTGGTTGTGTGTCCAATCCCCGTGGGAAGAATTCGATCATGTAACATTGCATTCACGACCGTGCTTTTACCATTACTAGTTCGGCCAAAAAAAGCTACCTTCATGTGGTTTCTGGCCAATACTCGGCTGATTTCTTTTGACTGACCAAGAAATATGGAAACCTATAAAAATATAGATACAAATTTTACAAAAGCATCCTAGTAAAACAGCTATTGCAGAAACTCAAAAAATTTAAGCCTAAAATCTGCATGAACATGTAGATACATGTACAGGTATACCAAGATTTTAATTATAAAAAATAATGCTGATAATAATAAAATTCATTGAAATACACATGGCAAGACTAGCAGATGCTCAAAATAATATAAGATTTGGGTAAACTTTGAACGCTCCAAAAATAACATCAATCAATGTTAACCGATGATCGTTTGTTGGTCGATTGACATTGAAAACCGATGCCAATTGATAATTACAACATTTTGAGCCATCGATTGATCATCAATCCCTGATAATCAATCGATTAATTGACATCGATTGTTATCGATTGATATCAATAGTCATCGATTTCCAATATCATAGATTGGTTATGCCGGGTTTTACCTTACCTAAGAGTAATACGTAAATGTAAATTCTCATGCAAAATTGGGACAGTTGAGGACAAGTATCAAGTATCAAGTGTATGTTTTATTTGGAAGTGAAATTACAGAAGTCTTTGATAAAGTATTAATTTGATTGGCAACTGATTAAATTATGCATGTTAGTTTAACTTCTAATTTTACCAAAAAAATTAATTTCAGTCAGTTATGAATAATATGTGCACAGCACACCATAGCAATTTGACTAAACTTACCTCAGATGCAAAACCTTTCACATCATCTTTGCTTTCATCTGATACCTCGCATCCGCAAAGAAATTTGCTGGATTCCTCCAAGTACTTTCCAATTTCGTCAAAAGTCTGGTTGATCTTCTTTTTCGCTTTAACAAAGTTGTGCAAAGGGGATTCGGCACCGTTCATATCTTCGTGTTTCACAGATAAAGATCTCTTGAGAAAGGACGAATTATTTTTCATTTTGATGGCTATGGGGAAATGCTAAAATATTGTCGCCACGCGCTATGGTGGATCTCCAGACAGCGACAAATTGCTGCTTCACTCTCAACACACCTCGGCCGCCATTTTGTATTTACCAAGCACATGCGCATATGAATTACGCAACAGCGGGCATGATTTGCATATTACAATCCGCTGACTTGGGACTTCGTGGACCCATGTCGGTGCGCTTACTGACCTGTGCCATGTGCACTTTTTAAAATTTGTCTTTTAATTCTAATACTTTTATCGTGTTTCAAACAAAAATAATTGTTTGTCAATTATTGATTGATTGATTGGTGTTTGATTGATTGATTGACTGGCCCAATATGTTAGCATAAATTCCCCAGGCGTTAGCGAAGCATTAGCCTACTGGTGCGTATAACCATCAATAACTGGGGGTGTTGGTGGGGGGAGGGGGCGTGTGGGCAATAATGCACACGTATAGGGGGCTCCGGGGGCATACTCCCCTGAGAAATGTTGAGATAACTTGGATTGCTGAGGTCAAGAATACTGAAGTGCATTCTCTGTTTCTGTCTTGTTTTCCATTTGTCAGTCAACGGTAGCGACAGACTTTTGTCGTTTAAAAATCACTCTTTTAATAATTGTGTTTATAGTTAACGTACCAAGGACGCTTGCACGCAAACAGATTAACAACTTCTCCCTGGTCGACATTGTTAATTTTAAAGACAAGCAGGGAAAGTCTCTCTTGACCCAAGGTGACTTTGTTGTACGTGTGTAGGTGTCATAGCGCAACTTAGTTACCCTTGTACTCACAGCTTGACTTCAACGCTTTGGCAACCGAATTACTTCATTACAGGCAAAACATTTCGGCCCGCCGGTGGGTATGCGGATGGTGCGTTCGAACCCTTTTCACCCCCTGCCTACGTGCCTGGCCTATTGTGTTGGCAGTTACCAACGCCCCTTCTAAGCATTGGCCCACTGTGCTAGCATGAACCTCACCACCAACCACTCAAGGATTGGCCCGTTATAATTCATGTCACTTTCTTTTTTTGTCCTTTCTAGCGCCTATGCAACCCTGACAGTGGCGTAGCCAGGATCTGAAAATTTTGTAGGCCCATAAGCGGCGTAGGCGCGAGCGTTTTTTGAAAATTGCGTTTCTGAAATCGCTAGAAATCACTGAAATCATAAAACCTAGCGCTGTTCCTCCCGTGCCGATGCTAGAAACTGTCTTCCCTGGAAGAAAAAAATAGTTTTTAGCATTTTTTGAAATTGTGAATCTGAGTAGTCTAGAACCCTTGGATCCGTCACTGCCGACCTAGGGTTTTTTTCGGCAAATGTTCAGGGGCCCGGGAAATCGTATTTCTAGAAGGTTGAGAATAAATTATTGCGTTTGATAATCATTTGAAAATAAACGGACTTCCTTCATTTGAGGCTTGACGTGTTCTCGATCTAGCATCGGCTTAACGATTTTAGTGTTATCATATACATGCTGTGCTAGTACTCCTCATTATTACTGACAGAAATGCCATTAGGCCAATATCGAAAAAGAAGGAAACTGTCTAATTGACAGACAAGCTCGGTCTTCTCTCCAATCGTTTGTAACATCGACATCAGGGGTTTAGGGCGAATTCTATCATCCACAACGAGTACTAACCACGCAGCATTCGTTGCAAAACAACAATAATTATAACTGGTACTTTTAAAAATCTGTTCCCTTTCTTCTTTTTATTCAATGTAATTAAAATATTTTTTCAATTCTTTTTTTCCCCTGTCAAAATAATTTGAAGGTCTGGGCCTGCAGGCCTACGGGCTGGCTACGCCACTGCCTGACAGAATCGGAAAAGTTACAAGCTAAATGTGTCAGTGTCGCAACAACCGGAAGTGTTTATTATTATTATTATTATTATTATTATTATTATTGTTGTTGTTGTTGTTGTTTTTATTGTTATTGTTATTATTATTATTGTTATTATTATTATTGTTATTATTATTATTATTATTATTATTGTTAATAGTAATACTGCTGTTGTCATTATCATTAACACGATTGTTATATTATTATTACTACTTTCATAAACCTTGTAAAAGACTCTTTAAATGAGACTGCACGCGAGTTGCTCGTATACCAGATTGCTGAACCGGCCACTGAACTCTTGCAAATCAATACTGAAAATTTATATAAATATTATTATTGAAAAACCTGCTAAACATTGCTTATTACTAACATTTTGTTGGAATATTTATGGGAACTAGGAGAATACTTTGTGAACTTTGGTATGACTTCTGGCATGATTCAAAGGAATTTGGAGAGGTGCTACGTGCTCGATCGAGGCGTCATAAGCCCCTTCTAAGAGGCCCTACTATACTAGCCAAAAACGCTCCCCATTCCTTAAAGTTCATTCATTCTTAGATTGGCGCAGTTGTGGTGTAGATCCTATTCACGAGAATAGTAGAGCGTTTTCACTCAATCCCAAGAGACATAGAAGACAAATAACAGGGCAGCCATGTTTGTGTACCAAACAATGGGAGCTGATTAATATTCTTTTATTAAAAGTACACCAACATGGCAGCAATGACGTCACATAATAACGCTTTACAATCCACAGTTCCTTTCGGTCGTCAGTATTCGAAAGTTACTGGCCGATACAATACACATTTATAATCTCACCACCGCATACATACCTCTTATTAGTCGAGTGCGAGGTCCGTACGGCAAGCATAAGTTTCCCTCCTTTTATATCCCAAGCGCAAAGCGCGCGGGCCATGAAAACAAGGAAAGAAAAAACCGAGGATCCATAACTTGCCGTACGGGCCAAGCAAACGAGGCTAATAAGATGTTTGTTATAAAGCTTTGTTGATATTTGAAGCAATTGCAAGTGAGGCTGTAAATGACAGCCGCTCCAGAACTAGAGGTCCGTACGGCTACTTACGGACCTGAAACTGACCAATCACAGCACGCGAATCCAGTCAGCCATTTAATAATTTTACTTATTGACTAGTAACTTATATATAGTGCAAGGCAGCGTATTACAGCTTATGATTTCACAATTGTTATCTAACTTCAGTATTTTGAACTAGTACAACATGCAGTGTGGATTAACCCTTTTTGGATCAACCTGAGAGGAGAGTTCAAGAAGTTTCCGGGATATTGCCCATTCAAAATATATTTCAAGTGTGAAGCGATCTTCTAAAACAAAATATCGAGGAGGTTTTTCAGTCTAAAGTGAAAACTAGGTTTTACTGAAATTAAAGTGCTCAAAGTAATATGAACTAGTTTAATAGTTTCTTCACTGGCACGAGTTTCTAAAACATTCATAGTCACGGGACTTACATTTTTGAAGCAATTATTGAATTCTTCAAAAAATTATATGATGAGTGGCAAGTTTAATATGAGCTTGTTAGTTCAATTAACTGCTAGTCTGTAGTCCTATTAACCTTAGGTTTCTTCTTTATGTACACATGTATCAAGGCCTGTCAAGCAAAATGTGGTGTCATCCTTCTTTGCATAGGTCGGCCGCAACTTAAATCGGGATTAGTCTACAACTGACAAAACCAGCTTAACTGAGTGGGAAAGGAATTGTAGTCATTGTAAGCATTTCTGTCGGCTCGCAATCAAACAAATATTTTCAATGGGAATTTCTTAAGTAAAAAATGTTGTGAATCGAAACTTGACCGACGATTCACAGATGCGTGCGAGTTCAGTTTGCATCACAATCTAAAGATAGGTGTTCACAGGTTTTCATTTCTTCAATTTTCACCGAAGTAGTTTCTAAACCCCTGTTTCACTTGAAGTTTAAGTGTCCAATTTCAAATCTGCAGGCTGAGCATCTTAATTTAAGTACTCAGTTAACTTTTTACGAAGAAAACTCTAGCTAGTTATGTTCTCTAAACACACCTTGCAGTTTTACACAATGAGAAGACAACTTTGACTAGGATATATTTTTAAATTATAGAAATACTCTGTTTCCTGTATTGGATTCTCGATATCAGTCCGCGTAAAAGGCTTATGTTACTAACAAATCAATATAGAGATCTAGAAGTAATGTAATTTTACATGTACTTGATGCAGAAGATACTCAAAGACATGCATGGTGGTTTAACAGTACTTTATGTGGAATTGAACTGCAGGAAATAGTAATTTTTGAAAATAGATGTGAAGTTTGCTTTAAAACCAAAACACAACTGTATCTGTGATAAAATTTAGAAAATAACATAGACAAGCCAGCTTACTCTATTAAGGAAACAGTTGAGTGAAGGACTGTTTAAATGCGAGAAGTTTTGACTTTATAATCAAAAACTCCAATCATTTCCGAGATTTCACGCATAGTCTATTTTTAGTCTCCCTCATGACCATCTACAAAAATGATGTTTATTTGTAAAATGTGTGTGATTTGTCTTCTGCAAATTTAACAAAACCTCTGTTTCATTCTCACTAATTAAATATTTTAAATTAAATATATGAATCATTGAGTAAATTTTTAAAAAACTGTTACTTTGCAAGCGACATATATATGACCATAAAAGGCAGAGAGAGGCGAGGAGTGATGTGGCGCGGCGGGTGATAACCGCCATTACGCCACAAAGGGAAACAGCATGATCTTGTGATTAGGCGGGAAAATGACGTGTCGCACGTGCCACATATTCTGCAGGAAATGGTAGGATAGAATTTACACCTGACAAAACAAACTTTGGTTTTCGTTTGTTATTTCAGTTTTAGTCATGTCTTCTATTTAAAGCGAAGTCCGTTGTTCTTGTACAAAACAGCCCGATATTTTTAAAGCATAAAGTTGCGGTTGAGCACTTTGGTATTTCTATGCAGTATTTAGTTCAGTGTATATAATAATATACAGGTATGCAAGTGTATTGTTTGGCGACTCGTGTTGGCTGAAGTGTTGCTTGCACTTTGTTCAGATTTCGTGCTGTGCCGTTCAAAGCACTTCTTAAAAAATGAAAGTAAATTTCAATCTATTTATTTGGGGACAGAGCGGACAATTGGTCTTCTCGAGTTTTATGTGTTTTCGTGTTTTTCAAACAGAGCATCCAGTTGGTTCGTTAAGATACACATCTGGTAGGCAATCATTTACTGAAACATCAGATTTTATCGATATCAGATGTCAGAAGAATTTTTATGAAGACGTGCTATTTTGATCAGAAGAAAAGTTTGTGTTTAGATCTTCATTTTCTCTCAGCTATTCTGTCGGTCGTTAAAATGATTTGTATCTTTTTAAATATGCAGACAAATAACAAGAGACCGTGTGCCGCTTTTCCCGTTTTTTTTTAAAAACTGTTCTGTCAGATCATACTTTCACATTAGATATTTATGTAATTATATACATATGATATGCCCCCAAAATGATTTTTTGCAATTGCGAATCACGTTTTTACAAGGTTTAAACACTGCAATAAATTCTAATTTCCGTCTTCTGGACAAGGAACCTTTATTTTCATATATATTATCAAAAACTGTTAAGTAAACTTTCAACACTACATCAAATTACTTTTTTAAGTGTTAAAATTATAAAAAATTATATAATTCGTCAAGTATACAAGAATAGTTTGTAAATTATTATGTAGTGTGCAATACTGTACTGAAGTGCATAAATTAGAGCAGATGTAGACTATACTCGTACGCAATTCAAATTCGAGTTCAAAATTCAAATGTTGTAACTAGGGTATTCTAGGAAACAACTTTTTCGAGTTGAATCCGTGGTGCTAATACTGAGTATATTAAATTGACTATAAGTTAATAGTTGCAGTTCATACAAATTTTTCAGGGTAAAGTTTTAATGTCATCTGGCCTACTATAACGCATATGAATACAACCGGCTGTTATAGGTGTAGGAAGACAGAATGCCGGCTGCAACAACACGTGAAAGATGTCTGGACGGCTGGAGGAACGAAACAAGGCTGGTCTGTCACTATGAGTTACTCAGTACTACATTTATTTTGGGCAAAACAAAACACTTTCCCAGCCCAACTCTTTAAATAAATTTCCAATGGCAATGAAAAGTATGCAATAGTCTATTCGACTAGCAAAACATTTAAAACAGGTTAGGTAGAAAAACGTGTTGCGCCCAACATTTTTGTCGGCTGAAACATTTTTACGCTTTCCCCTAATTTTTTTAGGTTTCGTGGCGTGAAAACATTTTTTTGTCTGGATCGAGTGGCTAGAAGTATTTTGTTGCTTCAGTCTGCAATTGAGTTCTTTTTACAGACGAGTAAGTTAATATGTTATCAAAATTGTAACTGAATAAGTGATTTTTCTGGTTTCAAACAGTGCCTAGCGCCTAGCAGCCGTAATCGTGTATTTTTAGCTCCAGGTGAAACTGAGATGCACAGTAAGTGCTCGTCAATTGCTGACAAATTGGGCGGTCTGTTCTTTCTTATCTGTCTTGATAAAGTTCTCAGATAAAAGTTGCAGTTGCACTATTTTAATTCTCGTCGGAATTCGTGCGCGATGATGAACCTTATTCGCATTGACCTTGGTTTGCGGAACAAATCAGTTACACTTACTATAAAGCATTGAATGTTGTCAGGTGTATCAATAAGTGAGTAACTTCCTTTCAGAATTTCCAGTTAGCTGAACAAGCTAGATCTCGCTTTTGCGAGGCCCACGAGAATCCTCGGTTTGGCAGGCAGCTTATCATGAACTGATAAGCAGCGATACTTTTATTGTCATTCTTGTTAACAAAAACTTTGATTCTTTTTACTCTATTTAAAAATATTATTATTATTGGTAGCTATAAGGTTGCTGTATTATTTTGGCTTAAGACTAGAAGAGACATAGAATGTGACCCAATCAATTACGATATTATTGCTAGCTGTCTGCAGTGACAGGCGACTTAACTACTAACTACTCGAAAAATAATCGGAAGGAAATTATCCAGGGTTTTGTTCATAGTTGGGCAGCCGCAAAACGTTTGTTATGGAATAAATGAAATTGTTTTCATCGTTATATTATTTACGTAATGAAACTAAAAGCGAATTATTAACAGTTAACCAATTTTCTTGAAACAAAACAAACAAAGAAGTGAAATATTTCGAAAAACTGAACGACAAATAAGGACATTTTATTTGGAGATGACATGACGACATTACCGCTTTTCAATGTTTATACAAATATAAAACACAATCTATTGATTACACAAAATAAATCTCTAATTAGAAGGTCCAATATTTTGCGGTATTTTTTAAGTCTAGACTACTTGCGCATGTGAAATGACTGACCCGCCATTAAGGCCGCCATTATCACTGATTGTCTTAGAGTTGTATGCCGCATCTGTTTTGTCCTTGGGCGTGGAAAATTAAATTATACTAAATATTTTTATATCCTAAATCGCGTAAAAAGTTTATAAACAACTTCCACTTTTGCATCGTCCATTTGCACTAAAAAGAAAAAGTGGAGGATCGTCGCTTATTTCGAAGGAATAAAAACAATGTCAGTAGAGTTTAATAATAACAAAACGTTGAGATCTTCTGCCTTTTGTTGTACTGTTGTTAATTTACTTGGTTTTTGTGTTTTTTTTGGAGAGCAATATCCCAAGACAAGGTCAAATACCTTTGTGACACCCCAGCGCAGTGTTTATAGCTAATTACAGAAGCTATTTTGATCCAAGGTCTCCCAGAATGCGTAATGGACCGTGGGAAGGGCGTAATTGGAATGAAATGTTAGCCTTCAGGAATCTGTCATCATGACATCTCCTTAGGCCATTGGTGTTGCATGGTATAAAAACATGTTGCCCTCATTTCAGGGACAGTCTTCGCGCTAGAGAGATGTGATACGAAGTCGATTTTCATTGGCAAAGATTCAGAAAGATTTTTATCAGTCTCGAGTTGTTTAAGAAAAGTCTCTGCATCAATACTAAGCGGATTTAATTGAAGAAACAGGTTAAATTTCATTTTGCAATTTATTAC
This sequence comes from Parazoanthus swiftii, assembly GCA_025403585.1. Classification (NCBI taxonomy): domain Eukaryota; kingdom Metazoa; phylum Cnidaria; class Anthozoa; order Zoantharia; family Parazoanthidae; genus Parazoanthus; species Parazoanthus swiftii. The sequence continues at coordinate 19,021 of JAOBYE010679962.1, forward strand.
AGTTCATTACAAGCTAGCTTTGTCAGTCTGTGTTTTGACCGCATCGGAAGAGATTTGTTAGACTCGCTGAACGTTTGCGATTATCAGAGAAATGGAGAGCTGGAATCACATCGTTTGCGCTGTTATTGTGGGGTTTGTTCTTGTCTCCCAATGTGAGAGTAGAAGTATCGGCTTGGAGGTAAGTCATCTTATGTAAGACACCCGTTTTATATAGAAGTGTCATTAAACTGCACTGCTGTGGTTCTGCTCATTTTGGCTGTAAATATCGCGTATGAAGAATGTTAATCATGTTACGAACAAGTGTGTCTTAAGATTTGGGTTTCAACTTGAGAGCTGAGACATGGCGACCTTTATTTCAACGCTTTTTCGTTGTTCCTTGATAGGTCAATTCTTTCAAAATTACACGGTACATTTTCAGAAAATAAACCCTGTCTGCGTATTAATAAACTGCGAAGTAGTTAAAACAGATACCAGAATTCAGTTTATATGAGCAAATTAAAACTAACTTGGACTTGTAGAACAAAGGACACGTTATGAACGATTCGCAAGGCAAGATTCGCTTTTCAGTGATATATTTGGAATCCTTGGATGGTAAAAAGCTTTGCTTGTTCTTCCAGTCTCCACGAGGCTGAAACGCATTCTTACTGAAATAACAATGACGTATGAGGTGATATTAGGGTATGGCTTTCTATAGAGTGATGTTGTGGTTTCACCTAACCGCAAGTTGTTATATAAAGATATTGAAAGTGAAAGAAAATAAATTTAAATTAGTGCATCAAAGGAAAGAAAATGTAAATAAAATATTAAGCTACATTACGGCCCAATCTGAATCTCCAACCCTCGTTTACTGCTTGGCTTAATTTTTAGTGTAGTCCAGAAAACCGAGAGACATGGCTCAAATACTAAAGTATATCTATCGTAGCCTTAATGACGATTGATTACTGAGTAGGGCAATTACTAATTGTGAGAATCATTTTAGATACCTGGGTGCCTCCACAAAAAAGCTGAAAAAGATAGCCAGATGCAACAACGACGTTCAAAACGTCAGCAGACCTAAAAGAATTCTTGTCGCAATTTCACAAATTATGTCCTCTAAGCAGCTTATGTCAGCGCAATTTTATCAGCTGTCACTTTTTAAGCCTTTCCAGTTTTGCAATTTCAATTTCTCGGTTAAATAACTTTCATTATTTTATGATATGATCAGAAAAATTTAACGAAATCGTAGTCAAAACCAGACGTTTACTTTCCCTTCGTTTCCTGCTGGAGAAAATATCAAAATGTAAGTTCTGCTAAGAAGAAACGGCCCGGTCGATGCGAAAAATTACTTGCCTTATTTTTCTTTTTTAATAAAAACAATTTTTTATCTCCAACGTTGTCAAGTTTGCAAAACTGTATCAATTACTTGTTTTTCTTGGGTCCAGTTTCTTAATGTGTTATTCGCTGGAATTTAATGAAAACATTTGAGCAGACTTTGTAAGTGGCTGTTGTCAAAGTAAACTCTTTTGAAAAGTCCCTTTCTTTTGTCCAAAGTAACATACAGTGAAAGTCCTGAAAGACAGCTTCCTAATGGTTTAATGACATGAAATGGACTTAAAATATGTTTTAAACTGATTTGTGACCGCCTTTGTAAATTACGACCTCTCCACTGTACAGCTTGTTTTTGTCATTTAAGATTCTTGTTCTCAGATGTCGTATCATCCTTCACTCCAGGCTTTTAACCTTTCAGTCAAGTTACGTGCGACCCCTAGCGTTTCAAACTAACTTAGCACATTTTTCCCCGGGCATGCAGTAGCTTAAAATACTACTGTTGCGCAAGAATCCGCGTGTGATTGGTTTGGTTTGATGTGAGTATACTATGGGACATGGGGTAAGCGTTTGTATAAACTCACTTTACTTTTGCTTTTAAAAGGTCTAATTGCACTGGTATATACTCATACCTCACTTCTCTTAAACATACTGTTTTCTTGCTTTTGGAAAACAGAAGACTACTCGAAACTGCAAAGTTTAGTTTACCGGTCTATTGAGTCAAACATGTAACGTAATATTGTAAGTGTAATTAGTATTATATTAAAATGTATTAATAAATGTTATGCATGCAAGTAAAGAAATAATGGAAATAAATGTTGCTGTTGTTTAGTTCATAGCAGATGAATCTTGTTATATCATTTATAAATTGTCGACCGACAATCCAATTATTGGTCCCTAATTGGCTTGCCAATCAGACTCATTTACAAACATTACTTAACTTCCTGGCCAGTCGACTACATTAGTGTACGCAATCTTTTCTTGATACACTAATAGAAACAAAAACTTCGTTGATTTCCATTTCACCCAGTTGTAGCGCATATCTATATTCTTACGTTCGGAGTGTGGGAACAAGTTTAAGTGCTCGCAGAACTGAGGAAAGTGATTCGTGGTTCAGAAACTTTAATATTACGACGGACCATGCACGAGGCACTCTAAACGTTCTCCACCCTTGGAGTATCAAGAAACCAACCACTTAAAGATTCGATAAAGGTTCTAGAACACCCCCGAGAAACTTTAAGACACCCAGTTCGTGCAGGTACTTAAACAGTTCATGCAGTTAATTGATTTGAAACACATCGGGCTAAAGGCTAAAGGGTTATCGTTCAAGCAGTTTGGTATACCTTGTCTCAACGTCAGACTGAAGTAGCTTTAAAAATAACCCTTCAAAGGAGTGAAAGAGTTTTTGGTTTTGATTACTTCAAAGCAGAGCCATCAAAGAAATGTTTGATGTTAAACTTTTGACGAACAACTTAATTAAAGGTGCCGCAATGGAGAGTGAATTAAGTCGCACGCAGCAGGCTCAGTCTGTCTACAAGCGTCTATAAAAAGGGTCATGAAGAAGTAAAATGGGAACTGGGTTTGTTTTATTTTAGACTGGGAAAAGGGATTTGAGTTGCTGGGACGAGGGTTTGCAATCTCTAACATAATAGAATATGGGAATAGGACTTGTATTTTCGTCTGATGCACTGGGATTTCTAAGAACTAGGACTGCGGTTTTGAGAACAATTTGGTTTGAGAAATGGTATTGAGACACCTCACGACCCTGTCTAATGAACAAGGTGCAAAGTGAATGCCATTAAGTAAACAACGCGCATGGTTGTGATATTTTCGGAAAATGACACAAGTTGAGTACGATCATAACAGCCTGATTTCCTTTACGTTTATTTTTCCTTGTTTGAACTCGGAACATAAATAGTCATACAATCACGAACGGAAGCTATTCCAGGAACGTTTTAAGGAAAAATGCCTGGGCAGACGAGCCACAGACACAGTTTATGAAATCCCAGCGCACAAAAAGCAGCCGACACGTCCATTCTGTTTTATCGAATCTAAACCAAACATTCACTTTTGATTTGACTTCACTCCCTTATCACTTAATTTTTGGGGGCTGGTATTTGATCCATGAACGGATAACCACGCTTTGATAAATGTTGTTTATACGTAAATTTTGGAATTTTCTCGATCAATTGAATCCACCCGAGTTCCAGCAATCAGTTTTCAGTCAGCAACGCCAACTACGAAAAAACAAGACTTATAACTGTTATAGTGAAGTATAAGAAAGCCAGATTAACGAAACAAATCTAATTCGCGTATCCGGCCAGACTTTAATACTCAACTTAAGGTTTGAGTGCTAACGTTAATGCACGACTTAATTCGTACGAACGAGTTACATGATGTAGTGACTCTGTTCTTCAACAGATTACACCGACATACTTACATAAGAATATTTTCAGTAATGATCAATGGAGAACACTTTCAATAAAGTTTGTCATTTTTTTTCTTACTACAATACCTGATTAATTTTGAAAAATGAGGCGAGACATGTTAGGATCCCTTGGGTTTTATACCATTTTTGTAATTTTTTTCATTCAGTATGATTCTCTGTGAACACTGGTCTGATGACCGGGCAAAGCAACTTAAGAATTTTATCTTCAGCTAGTGTTAGAAATTGAGCTATGAAAACAGTTTCTAGTTTATCTTTACGATCAATCGCCTTACACTTGACCTATATTTTGTAGCCGCAGGGCAATCTGGAATTCGAAACTTACCCTATTTATTGCCAGTTGGAACATTCATTTGTGGTGAATCGAGTGGGTTCACAGTGTGATATTCAAACATTTTCCCGATAGACCCAGATAAGGCGTTAGCGAGATGTAACGAGAAACGAAAGCCAAACACCCACGAATCCTTCCGGATTTATGAGCATTTCTGGTCTTTCAGGCGATTGACCTATTTGCAATTATTCAAGCTTGTTGTGTTTACAATTATCCTTTAAAGACTCTTTTAAAACTGCCTCCAGCCTCAAGCTAATCTGGCAGTGGGTGGCCAGCACTTCGTGGTCTAACATTTAAACAAATGCTTTCAAATTAAATTTTCCATGCAATACTACATGCACAAACGTTTTTAAAATGAGACAAGGAAAGATCAAAATCATGCAAAGTTCTTGTTTTCTCAACTTAGACTTAGAATAATTCGTTTGTTTTCAGTTTGTGCTGACAGCTCCTAGTGTTTCCATGCAAACATGTTGTCTCGTTCATTGTGCGGCATCCGTGCTTTGTGCAGAACTTTGCACACACTTTTAACACATAAAACTGTTTGAACGAGGTACAAGGACATCATGTTTCGTATCGACAGCAATTTAGCTGTATACCGCTTTCTAACACAAAAATCAGTTTCCTTAACCCACAGTAACTGGGCCGGGCCAGTGCTGCGCATGTGCTGTGCAACATTTTTTTTTTTGAATAGCCGTGTGAAAATAATTTTGTTCAGTAATCTCGATTCAGTGTCTAAATTATAAGAAAACAAGTGGTAATCATTTGTATTTTGGCGCGAACAAATGTTTGTTTCAGTTCTTTGATTAGTTTTGCATATATACGTGATGTTTTGGCGTGGACGTGATGTTTACAATTCTCGTTCTGAGATCCCAAAGACCCCTTAAGGCTTCGCAACGCAAATTACTTTTTAATCGTACCGAGTGCTAACGTGCCAAGTTTTAGGACCCAGCCGGAGGGTCCCTCAATTAAATTTGGCTACAACGCTTTGATCAGGTTTGAGTGATACAATACCTGCCAGCATGTTGGCCCAGCCCAGGTTCCAGGCCGAGCCACACCCATGGTTAGTATCATTGGATAATTCCACAGATGTTGTTGTGACTGCCAGGTGGAACTAAAAGTTTCTCCAGTTGTGCTCGTCTTTTTTAGCTATTTTCTCTTCGATTGTTATATGTGCTTCAAACTAAGGTTCCATTTATGGCTGCAACCTCCTTATCGCGTTCCCCTTGTGTCGCGCAACATCCCTGATCATGTTCTTTTCAAACTTCATTTTCTCTCACACATTACACAAAATAAATAGCGAGTTCCCAAAAAATTTCCCCTAGCAACATCATCGCTACCACAACGCTATCTTAAATCTCTTATCTGCTTTACGTCTGTCAAAATAAGAAAGTGACTTGCTGACCGTACGTCGCGGTTTCCAAGGATTTTCAAAATACTCTTGCAGTTCCAATTTATTCGATCTGGTACCAGCTGAGCACTCAGTCACTCGCTGGCTTTAGTTGCTCTCATTGCTTATGTCGCTAAAATGTGACTGACAAGCGTACAAACTTGCATAAAAAAAACAGTTAGCATGAAGGAAAAACTGTTTTCAAAAACAAGAAATCTTTCTTATCTTGCCAGACCGTGAAAAGTCAACGTCGTATAGGTTTGGTCGAGTAAAATTACAAGTTGCATATAACGGCCGTAAGAATGGGGTTTTAAGACGCCATCTTGAAAATTTGCCACAAACTACGCCAGCGCAGTTGTTATTCCGTAATGTAACTTTGAGTCTCGTTGTCTTGCAGACCCTTACTAGGAGCAGCAAGCCATGGTTCGCTGCCAGTTGCCCACCGCCAGCCTACGATCCTTTTGGAGACGAGGCCTGCCCGAAGTCAAAACCTGATAATACTTGTCGATATGATGACGAATGTCAGTTCTCCGAAAAACCCAAGCTGTGCTGTTTTAATGGTTGTGACAACGTCTGTACGGAATCGGTCAAGCCTCCACCGAGTGAGTAGTTATTTTATCAAGCAAAATGACTTTCTGCATGTCATTCTAGCTGTCTCACAAACCATCCTGACTAAATGGCTGTCGTGTCTATCTGCTTATTTGTTTGTTTGTTTACCGTATGTCTGCATTCTGTCTTTCTTTCTATTTACAAGTTTGTTGTCTGTGTTCAGTTATTTGTCTCTTTTCTGTTTCTCCCTAACAAATTTTTGTTTGTTTGTCTGTCTCGCTGTCAATTTGAACGACTTCTTTTGTCAAACTGTCCGTCTGTCGGTCTGTTATTCTATCCATATCTCAATTATTTGCTATGTCCTCTGACTGTTTGTCGATTGGTTGGTTCGTCTGTCTGTCTGTCTGATCGACTTCCTTTGTCTGTCTGTCTTTTTTGTCTGTCCGATTGTCTGAGCGTCGGTCTTTCCGTCTGTCTATCTGATTGACCTCTTTTGTACCTGTGTATCTGTTGTCTGTCTGTCTGTCTGTCTGTCTGTTTTTCTTATTAAATTTGGGTCATTGCGAATGGTTACCCAATTTTCGGAGCACAACATGTCTGTCTCTCGTCTCTGTTTGCTTGTCTCTCTTTTCCGTTTGTCTTATTAACTGGATTCGTTTGTTAATTTGTCTGTGCATCTATCTGTCCGTCTGTCTCTTTCTCTTTATCGCTTTCTATTCGACTCAGTTTGTTTAACTGTCAGTTTAACTGTTCAATGTTTGCCTATCTTTGTTTTCGTCTGTGTGTGTGGTAAAGGAAGCCATCCAATCAAGATTGTATACCAAAAAGATTATGAAAAATGATATATACTGGAGTATTAAAGAAAAAGTGTAAAAAAACAACTTAAAATGATGAATACTTCCAAACTTTTGACTACAGTTATTGACTGGCCACTGTCTCACCGTGCACCCAAAGAACCGCTGGATGGAGGCGTGATAGAACTGCTGGCTCCGCACGTGAAGGAGGGCGGTTGCATGTTTAAGGGTGTGTCGCACAATGAGGGAGAAATCTTTAGCAGCGGCTGCCGCAAATGGTAAGTATATTTGAAGGGTGGTGTTGGGCGGGGTGATACTGAAAGCCTTAGGGAATGGGGGTGAATGCTAATTGTGTGTATAAGTTAAAACGTTTTTGTTTTCTTTTTTGCTTTCAGCGAGTGTTTACACGGTGAGGTAACTTGTGATGTCATGGGCTGTTTTCCCCAAGATCGTAAGTGTACAGTACTACTACTACTACCTCTACTACCACTACTACTACTACTACTACTACTACTACTACTACTACTACTACTACTACTACTACTACTACTACTAC
>JAOBYE010679963.1:0-11659 GCA_025403585.1 Parazoanthus swiftii
AGTAACATAAATTAAAACATTGACACCAGTAACATAAATTAAAACATTGACACGAGTAACATAAATTAAAACATTGACACGAGTAACATAAATCAAAACATTGACACGAGTAACATGTGTGGTGGCATACAAGAAACCTACACAGAACACTGAACGGGCCGCACACAAATAAAACTACCAACAACAACTAACAATAACAATTTCTTTGTTTGATCCTAATTTAGCAGATGCTTGATATTGCATAAAAAATTACAAGAAGGCCACACATTGCACGAATAAATTAATATCTTTTCATTAGCAAAAATTGAATTTAAATAAGGGTACAGGCCGTCCGGAAAACCATGAGGGCCGGCTTATCTTATACTTATACCGCGTTCATACCAAACAATAAACATGATTATTTTAAACTTGTTCGACTGAAATATATTGGAACTGTTACGTGTTTATAGGTTTTCACGCGTTGTAAAAGAAGCATTTGAACGTTGTGACTATAAAGCAATTTGCTGATAGAGGTTTTAAGCCAGTCTGTGTTTAAAAACTGTCAAACTGTTTTTAAGTCATGATTCGTTGAAACCTGTTCAGCGAGTGGTGTGAAAGCGGCGTGAGTTAGATGACCTCAGTCCAGAGTTATTTTTTTAATTAAATTTGTTGGATATTTGGGTCAGTAAGGCAGGCGCACATGCATACACACTCAAACCCACCGATTTGTAATCTTTGACTACCGCAACCGAAATGCGGGTATTAGAACGATTTCGTTTATCCCGCTGCTAAAAAGCGAATGAGTTCCACTTATATGCTAATAAGGTGGATGCCAGAAAACAATAGACTTCGTATCTCCGATGTGTGGATAACTTACTCATAACCAATGTTTTGAAAAGCGGAACAAACCATCGTTTTCTGAAGGACTTTCTGAGTATAGCCTTACAATAGCATGGGTCGTAGTGGCTGGTTTTTTAGACCTACGATTCGTGCATATATTAAGTACTTCGTCAGAGTAAAAGGGTCTCCCTCTACTCTGAGAACGAGAGGTGCCGTTGAATAAAACTACAATATAAATAACCCTGACCTTTGGGATAAACCTTACCATCCGCAGACAAACTACTTACAATGACGAATTCTTAGCTATTGTCAATGTCATTGTCAGCTATTGTTAATGTCATTGTCAGCTATTGTTAATGCCATTGTCAGTTATTGTTAATGCCATTGTCAAAGATCCAGAAGGGTTAGTAGAGCCTTACTGGAGTAAAATGACTCGTCATCCGGTTGAAAAGATCGGAAGAACGTCCGCCGTTTAATCGCGAAACTGTTATTCATGCAGCCGTACCACTAAGCTTCATGTACTTGAATCAAATTTTCAAATGCGATTCTTGGCAAAAGACTTGGTTTGTTTAAAAACTGTCGCAGAACACAGTTTTGCAGGATCAGATTTGTGACGTTGAAATGACAGAGATAAAAGTTATTCGGCTCTTTGTTAACTTCTAGTCTCACGCATGACTTCCTCACACAAGTCTTGTGCATAGTTAATAGAGCAAACTAGTTATGAAACTCTGCCATTTTCTTTGTGTATGTTCTTTGTTCTCTATCCCTTTTGTTCTTTGGCCTTGACCCTGCACAAAACACAAAAGGTATTGAAATGCATATGAAACAACCAACCAGTAGTAACATTTGGTTGACACGCGTAAAACAAAGCAATGTGCACTGTCACGGTTTTCTTCAAAATAAAACAAAGCATCTTTGTACACTTCTTTTGAATTTTGTTGAGCTTCACAACAAATTAGTTCTATCAACTATGTATAAGTGGAACATCAGCATTTTGGAAATGGGCTAATACGAAATCGTTCATCAACCGAACTCCTGCATGCGAATCGGCTAAAAATGCGCATTGGGGGCCCGATCAAACAAGGACTTGCAGCAATTAACTTCTGGTTGTTTTTTTCCATATACGTAGATGAAAAGCCGAGAACTAGTGCCAACCAAGCGATCTCAGTGGATGAACTCAACCAAGAATTGCATCAGCTTATCATTAGTCAAGGAAACTCCCCACGAGGGACGGGGACAGGTAAGCGATCACCCCACCCTCAGTCGGACAAACTTGTGTCACCACCCAAAACTCCAACGCACGGTACGAGTCCTTACAGCCGGGGTACTCAGCTGGGTGGGTTTGAGTCACGGAGTCTGCGCCGTCAGTCCTCTCTGGAGGATAAGGGAAGTAAATCACCTGAGTCAGCGTTTTATTTCCCAACACCTCCAGATGTCGACGGCAGTACGGCTTTAAGAGTGAGTCCCGACTTCGAACCAACTGCTCCGTACCCCCTTCCTTGTGTCTCCTGCACGACAACAACTAACACACCGTCGTACAGTCAAGTGTTGAAAGCAGTTTCGCCGACGTTGAGCTCACCACCGGTTCAGCAAACGTGGACCCTACCTTCTGACCAGAAAGCGATTTCTTCTCAGCCTGGGAAGGGACACCCGCTTGCAGCTGAGATGAAAGGGTTGCCGAAAAGGAGTATCATTAAAACTCCTCCTGGTTTCGAACAGTCTCATCCAAAGAGCGTGGGTAGCACTTCCGATGTGCCGAACATAAAACCGAGCATGCAGTTCAAAGGAGCACGCTTTAGTTCGCATGTTGAAATAAATCATTCACCCGCAGACGCTGCGAATTGGAGAGATACGTCAAGTGAAGATGAAAACAGCGTTGCCGAACAACGCTTCGCAGAAGTATCTGAGGTCAACACGCGCTCGATTCCTGTTTATGATAGTGAAGATGTGCAGAGAGGGACATTGAATATGGGGCGCTCTCATGGGGAGAGATTTAGTACCCCTCCTGCTGAGGATCCGAAGCCAACCCCTTTTGGATTGCGAGGGCCGAAAGCTTGTACATTATGTGGGTCAAAGAGCCATCGAGAATCAAGCTGCACTGACCGGTCGAACTGGTTTATGGATTAACCCTGGAGTCATTCACAAAAGGATACCAAGCTTCACTGACTGCATGGTTTACAGATTAGAGTTTCGAAACTTTCCTGAAATTACATCAGTGAAACGTCGAGTACCAAGCTCTTCCTGTCAGGTCGGACTGGTTATGGAGTAAATGTGGAGCCATTTGTTAAAGTTCGGGCGAGTCGAACAGCTTTATGGGTTAAATTTGAAGCCATCTTTTTTTATTTGAGATCTGTGATACGAGACGCGGAGAATCGAGCCTTATTTAGCAATCAAAGTTGTTGAACTGGGCTCACTGACCAGTCGAAATAGTTTATGGAATGACTTTTGAGTCATTCTTCGAGAACGCGATGGAACGCGTAAACGTCAGTCTGTTAATCCAAGAGTACAAGAGTGGTTACAAGATAAGTTGGGGGATGAGTTCCTCTGGCGGAACTCTTTCACAATCAACGGAAGTTGTATGAGTACTGAAATCAGGTGGCCTTCTTTGTAGACTCTTAAATTTGCAGACCACAAAACTTGGTTTTAAACTTTAACCGTTCGCTTTAACTTATCTAGCAAATGTCTCGGTGGAAAAGAAGTTTATTACCTTGGGTTCCAAAGTATTTTGTTGTTTGGTTGTATAATTTGGAAATTCTGGTTTTTATTCTGAGCGTTTTGGAATTAGAAAACTGATATTTTTAAGACGGGACTGCGACTCTTCTAGACTTGCATGCCCGCCGTCTTGAATGTGATCGTGGCGTTTTGGTCGGTTAGCAACCGTTCACACGGCTGAAAAGGACCTTCATTAATATTAATCTTTTAATTCAAAAGATGCAAAATATTCCCTCGAACTCGTACCCTCGTAAAATTTCGCGCGCTTTTTTTGAAACGACAATGCAGCCTCTTCAACAGAGGATACAGAAATCCATCCGCAATCTTCTTCCGCCATCTTGTCGTTTCAAAAAAGCGCGCGAAATTTTTGAACCGTGTGAACGAGTGCTAACCGTTTTGATCACCTGGCCAGAGTTTCGACGCAAATTTGAAAACTGCAGGGAAGATCGTGTGGGTGCGTCTCTTATATGACATTCCGCGGCCCGTAATTCTTAGTTGATGTTTTGTTGGCTTTTTGTACTCACAAGCCACGCGAGTCTAAGTAACACGTTCGGTTCTACATTTTGTCCTGTCGTAAACGGTCGCTGGTATTTGTAACAACCGATGTCAATTCGAACAATTCTCCATTGTTACGACAGTGATAAAGATTGCGATAGTTATGATAACATTATTTTAACAGGATTTCTGAACTGATATCAATGCAGGTCCTCTACTCATTGCAAACTCGAGTGTGACAATTGACAACTCAAAGACTTGATAGTTTGTATTTTAAGTTCATATTGGCTAGACTACGAGTAGTCCGTATTTTTCCTCTTGAATTCGTCTTCTCTTGTTTTTTTATTCTTGCTCCAATTTACACGCGCCGTCTTTTTCGCGATTTCTTTTCCGTAGCTCGGCGAAATAGGGACTACTCGTAGGCTAATATTAGTATACATGTTTTGTAATATTACAGCAATGTTATTTTTACGAAATGAAAGCGTTTTACTGTACAAATGTTGTGTGGTGAGCAGTTGCTAATGATTCGTTCTCTTCATGTTCTCAGTTCAGTTGCAGCTGGTTTTAGTTGCTTTCAATATTCGGGGGGGGTGGGTTGCTGGACTCCCGGGGGAGGTAGTGCTCACCCTACTGTTGTAACGAGATGGAAGTCAAAGAATAAAAGACACCGATTTTAATTTTCTCAGATTTATACTGATATGTACTCGGATATGACCTCTATAACTCAAGAAACTTCCCATTAATACTGTTTTATTCCCCGAGAACATTCAACCGCTGGATCAGTTTCTTTTTCTCATAATGTTTTAGATCAAAGTCACTTATTATACTCGGTCAAATCTACTCTGAGAACAAGAGATGCTATTGGACAAAAATACAATACAAATAGCCCTTATACCTTTGTTGTAAACCTAACTATCCGCAGAAAAACATATGTACAATGAAGTATTGTCAGAAAGTGTCAGCTGTGGTTAATGCTGTTGGCAAAGATCCAAAAGGGTTTTTCTTTCCGAGAGTAGACTCCGGCTCGACCTTGGTGTAAGATTCCGCGACTGACGTCACCCAGTCTGATTAACTTCAGACTGGGTTCACCAGTGATGAAGGCGATAGATAGCCCCCACAAGATTGACACGTTGCACTCTTCTACTCATAGATTGGAAAATATGCTTTAGTTATGTGAGTTATTAAACATTTCAGGTCAATATACCTGACGTTAACCAGACGTCGAGCACGTTAATAAAGTAAATTTTGTAGAGTATGTGAGGGAGGATTCATTATTCATCGGGATGACCGGGTCGTGTAAAAACTAAAATAGAGACAGGGTCTTATATTTTTTTTCCAGAAAGATGCCGGGTCTTGAAAAAATTTTGCGGTAAAATGACAGGGCTTTGAAAAATAATACAAAGTTGGTCCCGCTTCAAAAATAAAAATGGCGAACTTACATTTGATTGGACATTTCTGACAGCGACTTTACACACGTTTATTTGTTTGGGCTGCCAATTAAGGCAGATTTTCCAATATTATGTTTACTTTGACTGATAAACCACGAGAGCCAGACGATTTTCAGCCCCGACCGAACATAAGAAAGCAAAGGGACGATGGTCAGCTATCGACAAAGAAAGAAATTCGGAGCTTTTGCCGAGAATTTGCTGTCGAACCTGAGCTTGTGAAATCGTACACTTTACATCTGCATTGAGACCTTCGATTTCAAGCTGACATAAGAGGAAGAAGAAGAGAAGAGCAGAAAAAACAACGAATGACGAAATCAGTCAATGTTTATGATTTGGGCAAGCTATTTGAATCTGGGGAACTTCAGTAAGAAATTGCGTGTGCCAGAGCTGAACAAGTACCTGGTGCACCACAGGCTATGCAGCCAGGAGAAAAGCCTGAAAAACTGAAAACAATAATTTGGCGTGTACTCGGTAGCGCGGGCGATCGTAGTTTGAGCGATGAGGATGAAGATATGGATGTTGAAGGGGCTGGAGAGCAGACAGAAGAGAGTGTCAGCGAATCTGATTCAAGCTCAGAATATGACCGTTCCCTGTTCTTCGTTCCCCGTTCCCCGTTCCAGGTTTTAGTAACATCCACCACGAAAAGATTGTGCATACAACACTGAAGCAAAATGTTGAAAGTTAAAACACAAGATCTTATTGTATTAAATATCGTTTTTATTGTGTTATATTTTATCTTGTCTTTACATTTCAGATTGAATAAATAATGTAGTATTATTTACACATAAGAATTTTCTTTTCGTCTTGAAAAATAATTTCACTTAAGTTTCATTTTGTAAAAGAGACAATGCAGGTGTCGTTCTTATAGTCCGACGGTTTGATGATTGTACGCCGGTCATGGTTGAAAAGGTGTGCATTCTAAAAAATTTGAGCTGGGAGTTGAGCCACATTCGCAGCCAGAAACGAGGATGTCAGTTCCTACTCGGCATTTGACAGGCTGGCAGTTCCCTTTATGTCTTGGGTCGAGGCACATTGGGGCAGATGTCTTGCATTCATATTCTAGATATATGTTACCGTTTATTCTCCTTGACCTGGTTCGATTCCTGCACGACCCCCCAAACTGCCTCTTGGACCGGAATTGTTGTGGTGAGATCTTTAATTTTTTTAAAAAAAATAGAAAGATTAAAAGTTGGATTCTCCGCTATTTTTATCAACTTGTTCCCAAAATTCTCTTTGAACAAAGCTCAGGTCAGCTGCATAGCAAAAAACGATAATTTGGCCGTGTAAGTCCTCAAATTGGGGGTTTCTAAATGCGATTTTACTGCGAGTTTATCGGTGTCGCAGTCTATCTCTCAGTCTCGCTGCCTGTCTGTCTGTCTATCCCGACAGAGTAAACGCAAGAGCAAGGTAACTGAGTTTTAAGACGAGTTAAGGCAAGTTAGGGTCAGTAAGGGCCAGTTGAGGTAAGTTAAGACAAAGCGATGTAAAGCAAATTAAGACGAATTAACCAAGCTGATGCAAGTTTGACTTAGTTTAGGGCAGGTAAGGAGAATTAAGACGGCTTGAGGAAAGTTAAGATCAGTAAGGGCCAGTTAAGACAACATGAGGTCAAGGGAAGTAAGAGAATTAAGGGAGTAAAGACAAGTTTAAGACGGGTTAAGGCAAGTTAAGGAGAATTAAGACGAGTTAAGAGAAGGAAAGTTACAAAACAAAACAAAACAATACTTTACAATACAACACATCAAAACACAATACAACCCACCCCATTCCAAGACAATTCAATAAAATACAATATAAAACAATTCAATACAATACAGTATTGAATACAATACAATACACTGCAAAAATTTATACAACCACTTTTCGTCTTTCGAAATACAGCCAGGTTTGTAATGAAAGTTAAAGCAAAGTAAGGGGAATGAGGGGGAATTATAAAGTTGGAACAGCAAACTTGTTCACCGAGACTCTCAAGATACATCTAGAAATGTTTCGATCGACAATATTTAATTTTAGATAGGATACCCAAATGTGAATCATTAAAGATTGATAAACTATTAACAACCAAAGGTTAAAGAAGGTTAAGGCAAATTAACCCTATCCCACACGAGCTTTTTGGTTCCTCGCTATGGAAAGGGGGGGGGGGGAGTGCCCAAGGGCCGTGGCAACTAAGTTATTAAAGAAAATTAGAAAAGTTTTAGCAATAAATTTGTTGACAGGTGACACAAAATCTGGTTGTCATGGACACACGTTGATTAAAAAACACTTTAACACACAAAAAAATTAGGAAAAGTAACAAAACTTTGGAGTGCTACCTTCAGCGGTTCCTATTCTTGGGCCAGTTTTTTTTTTTCATTTTGCGCTGACTCTCCTCCCTCCCCACCCCCTTCCCCCTTCGTGTAAGATAAATTTATGGGGAATTTAAACAATTTAAAAGTGAACTAAGAAGCGCTTCTACCTCCAAACGAAGATCCTACCTTGAAGATTGCTTGATGACTCCTTAGTGGACATGTCGGTATCTCCACTTCTCGCGAACTCTTGCACTTGACCCGTCTTTGATTGAAGGTAACTTGTACGAAATGTGCCTAGCTTTCCAAGCACTGCATTGGGATATTTTGAGTTTTTCCCCCTCTCGTTTACAGCATCATTATCGTAGAAACCTTCATATGAATAAGAATAGCTTCGTGCTTTTCTGGATAATTCAGCTTTTGCGTTTGGGCGTGAGAAGACAGGATTAACGTGGCATGAAAGACAGAGTAACAAGAAGAGGATCTGAAAAGAAGAAAAAACGTTTGAGTTTTTTTTTACGTCAACAGTCGCTGTCAGCGTATTTCATATTTTAGTAGTTTCTATATTTAGATTAAGGTTATCCCCTAACAAATTTCATAATGCTATTTCGTTTTTGCAAAGTATATTACGGTACTACTAAATCAATACGATTAAATTTGCTTTTACATAGTAGATATATGTAATTATACTGAAAACGGATATCAATAGTGTAATTTATAATGTTGACTATGAATAATATACACTAAAATTAACAATCCACTTGTGGTTGTCAAGATATTTGTTTTAATGCAAAAAACGTCTAGGTGAATTTTAATATATTTCCGATTATCAATTCGGGATTTGATCAGCTTGTAGCGTAAATATAGCCAAATATCAATTACAAAATAACCATCATAAATAACTGATACAGAATTGTAAAACATTCAAGTAATTCAATTAACATTAAAAGAACATTGTCATAAAAAATGCTGCATATGTTTCACACCTCAAAAAATAACACACCAAACTAGTTTTGAGAAGTAGCTAGTAGCAGAGCAAATTTGTCGTTTTAACGAAGTTAACAATAAATAATGTTTTAAAAGATAGCATAAACAATAGTAAATAAACAATTAAGTAATTTAGAAAGAACATATTTAATTATTTTAGTTGTTTAGAACATTGAGTCTGAAATCTCGAAGGATTAAAAACCACTCAAACTTAATCCCTAAAATAGGCGTTCAGTGTCAAAAAAGTTTGGTAAGTTCAATACGTTAGATGGGAATACAATTTTTTCTGAATACAGCATGCTTTCGATTAATCATCATCAACTCACCCGCTTTGTAGTTCTCAAACTGGTATTCATATTTTTTAGAACTTTTAGAAGGTACAAGACTGAGTCGTATCGCTCGATTTTCTGTGTTCGTGATGAAATTACTTGCTCTTTTTATACCCTTGTGTTTTCATACCCTATGACAGCATGTTACACCCAAAATAGCTAGCTGGTGAATTTTATTTGGGAAACATTCCGTTCCACTCAGGTAAAAACCACTACGTAATCAGCGGGACAGAATGTATGATGAACTACACTGCAGTACATTTGGGAAGTTCAATTAATTTCTGTCAGTGACGCTGGTCAAATTTATTGTTATAGTAATTATATACGCTTCTAAACAGGTGGAGCATGTAATGTAAATTCATCGTTTCAAAGTTAGTGCTTTGTTTTATGCAAAAACTCAATTGCTATTGCGTGAGGAATGAATAAGTGCTTAGGTTCGTTTTATGTTATTAACGTGTAACTTCTAACACATAAATGAAACTTAGAAATTTTCCTGGCCAATATTGAAATGCAAGAGTCCCTTTTGCTCAAATGGTTTGGGGAACTTTTTGTCGAAAAGGGAATAAATTCACCGTTTGTGAAGACCCGGCCAAGCGGAAAAACGCTTTGGTCGCGAACGACTTCTTGGCATTTTCTGGCGGAAAAGCGTCGGCAGACGTTGAGTTTGAATTGGGCGCAGGAAGATTGACCAAATCAGCTGAAGTACCTATAACCGGGAACTCAAATTATTGAACACGTTTTTAGGCAGGAAATAAATTGGCAGACGTCGTAATTATCAATACCGTTATAACGCTATAAAAAGTTAGACTGAACAGCAAATAACTTACGGAGTTAATTTTTTTAAATTTTATCTGAAAACACTTTGTTCACTAATTATTTTCATTGTATGAAAACATTTGTCTGTTTGACATTTCCTTTGGCTAATTAGCTATTCAAGCAATCTTTGTTCCCCCTCAGGTCCTGACTAATTGTTGCTAATTTCCGAATGAAAGGGGTTACCCTTCTAGTACGACGCGCAGCGCTGATTTGGGAGTATTTTATCAAAACGTTAAAGCATCTATAGTCCCTGTTACTATTTGTGCTATAAACTGACGTATTTACATTGCCGTTTGGTTCCATTATGCAAGAATTGTGTGGTCTAGAGGGTGATCAAGTTTCTTAAATTTTCTACTTCCTAAGCAACGTAACAGAAAGGAACAAGCTTTCTAAAAATAAGTTGATTCGTTGACGAAAGCTGATTGTAGGTAAATAGTCCACAATTGCATTTATATAAAAAGAAACACAAATATTTAATAAATACAGCCATGCATAACGAACGCACTAGTACTGATTCAGTGCTAGGAAAACCCGTGAAAGTTCTTATACAGGGCCAAAAAAAGGCAAAACAATAAGTCAGTTTGCCTCAGTTGGTTTAAACTTGTTTAGAAGAACACGTAATCGAGAGAAGAAAATTCAGCGATGTGTACGTTTAATTTTTCACGTGGGCATATTCCGCTTTTAGCTCCACTTTTCGTTCCACTTACATAGTAATTTTCACCTGAAAGAAGGGGAATGTTTGTCAAAGAATATTTACCTGCTATTTTTGGCTGAGAAATCTGCATTATTTTGCATGAGTACAAGCTATAAAACAGCTGGGAATTTCGTTACGAGCACAGAAAACCAGAACCAAGTCTTGTATCGTAGTGTTAAACAATGAAAACGGCGAACCAGGTGAGTTAACGATGATCGTTCGAGCGTGTATTGTATTCAGGATAAACCTGTCCAAAAATATTTGAAGATGTATTGCTGTCAATAAACCAATTGCTTTTAAACTATTTAGTGTATACGCATTTATTTGATTACGTTAATTATGTTTTATCATGCTGTTACACACGATCAATTTTTTCTTGATGTAGACAATGCTATTGAGTTGGTTAAAAGCAGGAAAGTCAAACTGAACATAGCCTTAATTTAAGTTTCCAACTGAACTTTAAAAAAGAGTTTTCTTTCATACACCACTTCTTAAGTTGAACACTAAAGGGCAGGCGTTTTGAAAAACTGATATATTTGTTCTTGTTAACTGTGCTTATTGTTACTGTTATAGTTATTATTTTTTTTATTCATAGTAGTAATATTTATATCAACAGTTTAAAACGGCGTGTCTTGTTTTTTAAAAGTTCTCAGAGATAGCCCAGTTAGTGATCATAGACTTAACTCAAATTTTCAATTGTAAAACACGTTTTTACACATTTTTCAATGCTAATATCAATAGATCAGTAATTTGTAATACGTACGAGTTACTGTTTGTATGATGTATTTGAAGGGTGTAGTTTCTAAGCTGATAGAAGTAATAACTGATAAACGGAATTTAATATTATACATTTCGAAGTTTCTTGCATTACAACTGATCATTTTCTTGACAACTGCAAGTGGATTGTTATTTTTAGAACAAGTTTTCCTTACCCTTCCCATGAACCGTCTCGTTGTAAATTGTTTCTTGATCAACAATCTGGGAAAAAAGCAACATGTCAAATTGCTTTCATTTAGTAGGGCCGCAGCTCACTGTAATAAGTGAAATATTCGGCTACCGAACGGAAACAACAAA
>JAOBYE010680074.1:0-11657 GCA_025403585.1 Parazoanthus swiftii
CAGTTTGGATGGGGGGAGAGGGGCACTGTGCGGCGCGGCGCTCTTCGTGAAACAGCCTATAACCCATTTTCATATGAATTCATGTGAGCCAAGTTTTAATCCTGACCCCAATATATTGATACGCATTTACCTGTAAAACACCCCTCCCCCCAGAGGGAAGACCCAACCAAATCAAAAGTGTTGGACAAGGAAGTTTGAGAAGCGCCGCTCATTTGACTGAGCGGGACCTGGTACCTAGATTGCGATCCCGAATGCGATGGCACAAACAATCATCACAACTGAACACAGGAAATGATTTTTTCAGTTGACATTTGTCACGACCCCGGCCGGCTCAACATGATCGCCTTCACTTAGCCGTATTTATTATTGAGCAATGGCAAAACCGAAACATATTGTAATTTTATAACTTGCCATTTCCGTTTTGCTGGACAAACTGCTTATGCTATGGCGGACGAAAGAGACCCCTGGCTGCCTCGCAAAAAAACCTCAAGCGCAGCAGAATTCAAACCTCTATCCCAGGTCGTGAGCGACGAACCGGCGAACAAGCCAGACGGGGGATGGGGATGGTTGGTTTGTCTTGGCACATTTCTTGTGAACTTTATCGTCTTTGGAATCCACAATTCTTTCGGCGTTATCTATGCGAATTTGCTGGATGAACTTCACTTGGGCGAAGCAGAGACAGGTAGGTGGTCATAGGTGGTTATACGTTTATCGGTCGTTTGTGTTATTTGAAAAAGACTTGAGTTAAGTTTCGTTGTTCTGTGTGACCCGGGAATTCAGTTACTCGAACTTTTAAATACTTCTTACAAAAATCATTGCGCGTACTACATTGAAAAGAAGGGGCCTTGTGTGCGAAGAAGAGCAAATGTATCCAAAATATATGTGTTGAACTATAAAAATTCTGCACTCACAATATCTTCTTCAGTCAAGCGTTAAGAGTAAGTCACCAAACTATTGTTTGAGTAACCAAACAAACAAAATGTTAACCGAACTTTGAGCAGCCTGATGTAAAGACTGAACAGCAAAACCATTTAACGTTGTAAAATGCAAAACACAGCATCATTTTACAAATACCAAACAACTGGCTAGTTCTAGGGGTGGCCGTTATGTCAAACTAATGTACCTGCAACTTGAATTGCGTAATAGTTGACACTCAGCTTGCGTTTTCCGTGACTGTGTTTAATCACGGGAAGTCGAGCCAAGGTCAATTTGAGAAAAAACAGGAAAGGATTGAATTTATACATTGCCTTCGATTCTTTTTAGTACTCGGGTTTATAGAATCTGAAAGGTAATTAGGTTGCCTCTATAGCAACTGAACCAGTTACCGAAACGATTTCGGTTGACACGCAGTAAGCGACCCGAGTTGCACTTTACACTGGACACAGATCATCAATTTTCATTAAGTGGGACAACGAAACCTTTTTGCAACGAATATATATGGAATGTTCTTTTGCTTGTTTTGATGTATGTTTTGGTTTCGTTTATAAAAGCGCACTGAACAATGGATAGGATGTTTTTTGCATATTGATGTGCAGATTTTTGTACAACACAAATTGCGTTGTTGTCGCCTGGTCGCGCAAAACACACTTTTAAAAGCATCGACCACTCTTTTTGTAAAGTTGTAGTAGTGTTTTAAAGTTATATTCTTTCGATAAAACTAGTGTGTCCCTCCGTTGCTGTTTAAAACTAGAACATACGAAGAGAGAATTGAAACTTTGGGCCAAAGTCCAATTTCCACGCACGGAAATCTGTATTTCGCATACATAAGCACTGACATATATTTAAATCTTCCAGTTGATTTGTTTTTAACGAAAAAACCCACAATTACTATACAAATATTTTCACTTAGGGTTAAACCATACCAAAATTTAACTCTGAACTGCAAAGTTGGTAAAGCTGTTTCGTTAACAAAACTCAAAATATTCGTTTGAAAATCTAACGTCGCTTCGATACGATTCAGTAGTTTGAAGTTAAACTTTGTGACAGTCTGAGTATGCATATCTATACATTTTGACAAGCAACGTCTTTTTTACAAAAGTGACAACGAAGGCCAAGCAAAATAATCTATGTGGTTCTGGTCACAAACCCTGAGAAATTAGGGTCATTCTGTCGGTTGGTATTAGTATTCTATTTTATGTTAAACGCTTTTCATAATACATGTAATAAGCGCAGCAATTGATCTTTGTTAATGCATATACACATTCTTCAGAAAATATCACAGTAAACTGTTGAATCGGACTGAACAATAAAATGTGAGGCCAGACGATAAGTAAAGCTATAGAGTCAACAATTTGGCGATAAAAAAATTAATGTCGTTTGGCATTAATTTTTTAGTTTTTAAGGCTCGAGTCCCACTTGCGGACGAAAACCTCTTAGCCTCCACGCCAGGACGAAACGAAGACGAAATACTTTCATCCGGGCGGAGTACGAAACTGCAAAGAAAACAAAGCGCTCCCTGTCGGCTCTCAATTATGTCTTGCTATTTTGGGAAAATGATCCACTTGGCCACATGTGGATTTCAAGATGTTTTTCGTATCAGTATGGAAGCGAAATAGGGATATTTAAAAAAAACCAAACTAATGCTTTCGCTTCCGTTTGTCCCAGAATTGCCCAGTATCGAGGAAGAGCGACGGAACCTTGTCCGGCCGGCCGAAAAATCGAGCGGCTGAAAAAAAGTAGGTCGCACCAGAGCAAGGGATTAAGAATGACCGGAGCCGGCCTTAGTCAAGCCCAAGACCGATCAACTGAAATACGCCATATGACGTATTGCTGAATTCTCCTAAACTGCCTTTAAAGATTCCTTTTGCACGAGAATTCTATTTTTCATCGTAGATACATTGTTATGTATGATCAGTTGCTTTATTCTTGCAACCAAACAACCTACTTTATGCGGATAACGTATTTACTGATAAACTGGCTGGGGCTGAAAGAGTTAATGGCTGCCTCCAGAGGTATGCCCTCTTGTATTTCCCTCCCCTGAAGGGTTTTTCAAGATCAGGGAGCAAGGCGCTCAAGTAGTCAGGGTATTGGTCGGGTGACCAGAACCACAAATATTTTGCTTGGCCTAAAGTCAAGTTAAGTATATTAAGTACATGTATGCAAATGAAAACCCACGCGTTTTGATTGGAGTACAGAGCCCAATTCTAGAGTCCATGTTTGTCCGCCATCCTGGTAAACAACTCTACAATCACTTTGGACTTTGATACATCGTCATGGCCACCATTTACTAATTGCAGTAAAGACTAAATTAGAATATCGTTTATCTCTTGATTGCTCAATTACAATTTTTGTGTTGGGGCTCCACAATTTTGGCCGTTTCACTTGCTCTACACTGAGTATTTTTTAAAAAAGTCTCATCCAACTCTTATCTTCGTTTAACCGGGCCGCGCTCATGAATGTTGAATCTTGAAAAGTCTCATCTAACTTGGGCGCTTTCCTTTCGACAGAATTTTCCAAAATTCTTGTTGAAAATCAAATGGAACACGTCAGTTTTCGTGAAACATTTCCGGAAATTCAGGTACCTTTCGAGCTTGTTCCGAAAGTGGAAATACCGAAAGTTTTGAAAGTTTCGCGTTCCATTTGACCATTTCCGGGATTGACCCCTTGGTCCCAGTTGAAATGGCATTCTATTTAGCGGCGGGAATCCTATGTACCCGAGCACGTGACTTAACTCGCAGTTTTTTAAAAAAATAACCCCTTTCATTCGACTTGCAAAAATACCGAAAACGTAAACCAGTAATTCCGGTTGAATGGAAAGCGCCCCTGGGCATCTAACGCCGATCATGCTTTGACAGTGTACTCGAGATAGTTGAACAAGACATCTGTCATCAGTCCACCAGAACTGAACAAAATTCTCGTCCAACTTCTTATCCTTGTTTGACAATACAAAAAATCCTTTTCCAATTTACTTATAATAATAATAATAATAATAATAATAACATTTATATAGCGCTTACACAAATAAGCTCTATAAGCGCTTTACAATAGTTTACTAATAGAAATTAATACTAACTATAATTATAACTGAAATAACTATAAACTATTCTACATAATTATTAAATTAAAAACACTAAAATAACTATAAACTATACATACTTGCCCGGGTCAGACGAAGATAAGAGTCAATGAAAGTTAACATGCAAGAGTCGCTCAACAAACATGCATGTAAAACGTTTATCAACTCTCAGCGAAATTGCGAAGCAAGTTGCATAGAAAATTGTGCATGTAATACCTCCTCTGCAACCTACTACGCAAAGAAAAACTACGAAGCAAGTTGCAGAAAAGTGGAACAAGCTTTTACTTTTTCCATATTGCGAAGCCAGTTTCAGCATTTAAAAGAACATCAGTCAACTGAACTTGTAACGCCCTTCTATCGTAAGTGTTGAATAGCCTTTGGTGGTGCGATGTTCGTTATCCAACAAATTCCAGAAATAAACTGATATATCTCAGTAACCGAATAGCTTTGTTTTCATAGACAGTGCTTTAGTTGTAGCTAAGCCGTTAGTCGTTTTACTCAGTTCGTTTTGACTGAAAAGAAGCTAGCGAAGTTTTTATCTCATCAACGTTTCAGTCTTTTCAATTTTTTTTTCCATTCCTGTGACAAAAATCTTGTTTCCATCATTGTCACCATTATGCTTGAAAACATTTTCAATACAAATGTAAATTAATTTAATCGTACCAACCATCTTGTGGATTGTCTCGTTCAGGTTTTTGAAATTGGGTGGGAGGGTGGAGTAAGTGACCAATTAATGTCAGTTTTATTGCTGACTCATTTTCTATATCTTAAATTTATTTTAGCCTGGATTGGGGCAATGGCCATGGGGCTGAACTTCTTCTGTGGACCCATTGCAAGTGCTCTGTGCGATCGCTTTGGTTGCCGCCCCGTGTCGTTTGTTGGTGCTTTTCTCTCGGTCCTAGGACTTTTTCTCACCTCCTTCATCCAAGAGGCGTCTAAAATGTACGTGACGTACGGTCTCGTGTGGGGCGTGGGGTCGAGTCTCTGTTTTGTACCTTCCATAATAATGCTTGGGGAGTATTTCGACAAGCGTCTAGCATTAGTTAACGGAATTGGAACATCTGGGAGCGGTGTAGGGGGACTTATTGCAAACCCTGTTATAAACTATATGCTTGAGACGATTGGTTGGAAGAACTCCATGAGGTTCTTGAGTGGTGTGGCAGCCTTGCTTTGGATCGCTTCGTTTCTGTATCGACCGGCATCGCCAAGTGACCAACAGCAGTATGACCAGAGACCTGAGAAAAAGAAGTTGTTCGACACGTCAATATGGAAAAACAGAGCTTACGTCATGTGGGTGTCTACAGTAGCGCTCTTTCAGTTTGGATATCTTATTCCGTTTGTGCATCTGGTAAGTGAATGATATTCCAAGTCTCCTCTGGGCTGCGGATGGGGGAAAGGGTTGCGGGGGAGCTAACTCAAGGGTAATAACCCGTGGTAACACATGGCAACAAGACCATTATTGGTTAATTAGTTTTTTAGTCCAAGATGTATCTTTTGATTTAAACGGTACATTTATTTCCACATAATTATGTTATTTATGAGATCAACTCTTGACTATATTCTACCGGGGTATCACTTTACAGTTAAAACGGGCGCCCCCTAAATTATAATAAATCTAACATACAACTATGTTAGTAAAAAATATGAAAATGTCCAGATTACTTTATACCTTACAATTTGTAGTATATAAGATGCAAACAACGTTGTACGCATGCATGGGAAGGATCGTTTAGGAAAAAGGAAGAAGAAAATCTTCTGGTCATACATAATAGCTCAGAATCAATTATGATTTGACGAGGAAGTTTTATACATATTTTTTCCAAAAAACTTTTAAATGGTTATGCTGGTTTTCAAAATCTTGGGGCGTTTCATTCCGGTTTTTAACTGCAGAAAAGGGGTTTTGCTTGTTTTGTTATGTGTATTAAGCTGACGTCATGGAAAGAATTTGAGAAAAATACTTTTAATATCTTAAAATACAACCGCGCATGACGAAATAAATATACACTCTTAGATTTTATCGATTTCTTGGACTTTTCGCTGATGTTGGAAAACTACAGTAATTGAGTTCCAGATGAGACCCAATCACTCCAAGAAGCCAACCTTAGTTAACTTATATCAGTTGGTTTCCGTGACAGCAGGATACACTGGCCTAATGATGAATGTTCATCGGAAAGTTCTAGGAAAAATTGGCAAGTTCCGGTATACTTTTGTGGCTTTTTTCCTGAGGGTTTCGTTTTCGACTGTCTAGGTGCATATGGTTGTAATTGCCCTAAATCTCTATTAGGTCACAGCTGTTTGCATTTTTAATCTCCCAGCAAATTTCTTATCCATTGCAGGTCAGATACGCAGAAGTCCTAGGAATTCCGAAGTCCAAAGGTGCCTGGTTGATTGGTTTCTTGTCGATTATGTCTTCGGTAGGACGGGTATTCTTTGGCAAGCTTTGTGATCTCAAATGCGTCAACAGACTGTATATTTATCAGTTTTCTATCTTCGTTATCGGAGTCTGTACAATGTTGTGTCCAATGGCCAAGTCGTACGCCGCTCTGACAGCTTATGCTTTAGTATTTGGATTTTTCGACGGCTGCTTCGTCGGTCAGGTTGCCGTCATTACAGCTGACGTTGTCGGACATGAAAAACTCTCTCAGGCTGTGGGAAACATGTTCGGTGCTTTAGCGTTGCCCATGAGCTTTGGTCCGCCTGTGGCAGGTAAGCAAAAACAACAACAACAACATATTCTACTTGCACCACTTTGTCATTATACACGACTAAAATAGCACCAACAACTTAAGATTGACAGGATGTAGAGTTTGGGCGGTCACCCGAAATAACTCCAGAACCTAATCACGTCTAGTCGGGTGCCCATCCATATGCTTTTGATCAGAAAAAGAAGAAAAAATATTATTGGGATATAAATACATAAATACACACAAATACACATCTGAAAACCCTCAAATCATTAAAAAGATTAAAATCCTTCAAATGAGGCTGGAGAAAGAAAAGGAAAGAAAAGCCTACGTTAAGTACTCCTATTTTCATCTCTTCAATTCAGGTCTATTTTTACTGTAGTCAAAAAGTTGGCTTTTCTGAACATCGTCGGCAGTGTTTGTGCAAAATAAAAACTTGTGCTGAAAAGGGCTTCGACGAGGTCTTTCCCAAACAGTTTGTTTTTCAACAAATGATCCTGCTCGCAGACAAGCAAATTGAAACTCTACAGACAACTACTATGTAGCTGAAATAAACGGCAAATCAGTAACTGATCGTCAGTAGGCGCATGCTCTGGAGTCAAGCTTGGATCCTTGTGGGCATGCAGCTGAGGGGAAATCGTGGTCTCTCTTTACAGATGCCATATAGGTGTGGACTGGGGTAGCATCTCCATAACAAATACGTAAGAACAATAGACAAACTGCTTGGTAGATTCTTTAAAGGCAGTTACTGCCGTGAGCAATATAGTATTACCGAAGTTTTACCTAAACTAGACGAAAATGTGTGGCAAAGAATTACCACCACAGACACACTGCTCTAAGCGATCTTCTACCACCTCGGAGAGCCAGGCAACTTGGAAAAAGACCACACAGAGTAGGAAAAAACAGTTTTTATTCCATTTTAGATAATAGATATCTTTCAATGCTTTGTAAATGAGAACTTAATGGCAGTATTTTCTAGGATATCTTTACATATTTTTATTCACTCTTTATATTTGCACATACTATGGATGTCGTATAAAGTTTATGCATGTAAGTTGAGCACGTCTGTTGCTCATTAATACCTCAATAGAGACTTTCAAAAAAATAAAAAGGTATTTTAAATAGCAGTTTTTCTAACTTGAGACTAAGGAATGCAGTTTTTCCGTCTTGTCCATGAGCTGTGGAGTTATTTTTAGCTGTGATACAGAACGAAACTTTTTAACAGCCATCAAAAACTAACTATTATTATAATTCTTCTGTCTTCAGGCTGGCTGTACCAAGGGTTTCAGTCTTATGAAGGCGCTTTCTATGTTTCAGGAGCGGTGGCTGTCGTGTCTTCAGCCTTAATATTCATTGTAGCCCATATGATAGCAACCGAGTCACGTGACAAAGAGAACTGCACTATAAGCTGCGCCTTCGGGCCTGACCAGCGGCATGATGACTCTAGTCTGTTTACTTCCGGTTCTTATTCGTCGTCTAAAGGCTGCAACAGCGAAGTAATAACACCTCTCGTCAAACGGAATGGCAGGAATAGGGAAGAATTGTTGATAGAGTTAAGAGACAACAATAACACGTCGGTGTGGTATAGTTTAACTAAGAGAGATCTCGAGTCAGCTCTTTTAACAGTGGATAAAGAGACTGTGTTGTAACATGCTGTCAATTGCTCAGAATATTATGACATTTCTCATTTTCATCTCGTCTGAAAAATATTACAAAAGTGGCCTTACCCTCAACCTGGGTAGTGGGAGAAAGAAATCTACACTGCAGGAATACATACGTTGTAATTGTAAAGACTTACTCAGTTACCCGGACGGACTCTCGGGAGGTCAAGATCTACTGCCGCGATGTATAAAGAAAGAGTGGAGGACGAAGGTGTGGCTCAGTAATAAAGGACCGGGGGGGGCTCCAGAGTTTTGACGTGGCTTTTTTAGCTCCGTATATTAAAATATAAAAGGAGGGAAGGGTCTGTTCGGGGGACACTTCTTGATAACGGGTCGGATGACGGTTGCTCTTTCGGTTTTGCACACTTTGCGCAGTTGAGCACTTTCAAACGTCTCTGGACGACGGTACGTTCCTGGTAAATTTGTCTTTGTTCCACCACTGGAAAACGTGCGATATTGCAAGGGTGGTTACACGAATCTAGACAATATCGCGCAATATTGTAGGGGTATAGACACAAGAATCAGACAATATCGTGCAATATTTCATGTCTGGCTACACGAGTGATTCGTTAGGTTGTAAAGTTGTTGCACCGTGTGTCGGAGCTGTGTAAGCTGGTGCCTGAGTCTTGACGTTGACGTGCGCTCATATACAGTTTCAAAAAAAGCAAACACTGTACACTCTCCCCTCCCCCACGTCACGAGTTTTTACATTTTATATAATTGTTAGACGTAGTTAGGTTGCATCGAATTTGTGGAACTAGCAGTGAACGAATTGTTCATCAAAGCGATGTGCTCCGATATCCTTTGGAAGCATAATCAAGTTAAACTAGGAGAAAAAATATTTATACCAGTTTTTAACTTTTAAGGAAGAGTTTATTTGAGTTTTAAATATAGTTGTTAATATATTGTGTTTGGCAGTGTTTGAGAATAAAACACGCGGGGATTTAATAAACATGTTGTAGTAAAGCTTGACTATAATGGAACTCACAAAGTTTTAAAAACTGGTCAAGAGATCATACCAGTCAGGTTTATAATAATAATAACAAGAACAAGAACAAGAACAATAATAATAACAAGAACAACAATAATAATAGTAATAGTTTTGGCACCCAAGGCCTGCTACTAGTAGTAGCTATCGCTTAATAGTGCCAACGGGCAAGGCAAAAACTGAATATTTAGAACAAAGTGTAATAGCTATTTTGAAGCAGATGTTACTAAGTTAAATCCTGATCTTTTAACCGTCAGATTTTTTAAACACCATATTTTTTCGCTACATTCTTAGAGGCTAAAGGAATTCAGCTACATCCTGCTTTTTAAACTCGTAATCTGTATTGACGGACAGAAGAATGAGAAAAATGGGATAACTTTCCTCCTTCATTTCAAAAGCTGATGATAAAATATGAGTTGTTTCTGTCTATTATCAAGACCTAGCTCTTGGCCTCGGCTGCGAGACGACAACATCATAGAGCCGTGTGTGCATAAGCAGCAGGGAGAAACGATAACAATAACAGCAAGAGAAATGTGCACAAACACAGTTAGCGTGAAACTACGGGTGCATTTCTAACATCAAGTGGACTTTGGAACCCGCGGAAATAACTTCAGAAAAGTAGATATTTTTCTAGTCCACTTCCAGCTCTATGTCCGACCTACTTTGTGTGCTTATAGCCATTCACTTTTACAGTACAAAGCAATGAGTTTGGGGTAGTTTCCAAATATAATAGCAACTTAAGTTATAACAGAGTGGTTAGGTAGATTTGCCTCGCTGAGCAATCGATTCTGACAGTGATATTTTTTCTTTCTTCGTGTACTCAGGGGTGAACTGATATGAATTTCTTTCTAAGTGTTTGGCTCGCTGGCCGATTTGTGGTGAGCTTGCTAGCCTGCATGCCGATTTAAATAGCTCGAGTGTTTAAGGCCTTGTTACACGAGGCAATTTTCTCTGCAACCTGCAATGCAATGCTGATGATATATAACGAAACATTGCAAGTTGCTACTAGATGTCAGACGTTCGCAAATCTTTTTGCAACTCGCTGTATAATGCTTGCCGCCTCGCCAGCCTCGCATCTTCAGGCGTTCGGCTGGCAACAACAATGAGCAACAGATATCTAATTACGTATTCACGATATTGTTTTTTACTTATTTCTTAAATTGATTTCGCTTTTTAAACTTAAAACTTTCATCAATTGAGTTCCAGACTTTCACACCAACATAGCGAGTGTTGAACTTGAGTCCTTCAGAGAAGTTTTAAAATCTAGTATTGTATTTGTGTACACCAGATACTGGTGTCAAGATGTCATGGAAGACAGGTGGTAAATTGTTTGCATGGAAGTCATACATCAATACGGCGGTGTATAGAAATACTAAGTCAGGAAATTTGAGAATCTCCAGGTGGCCAAAAACTGGACTAGTATGTGCTCTTAACTTAAAGAAACCGATTAATCGAGTTGCTTTCTTTTGGAGAGTGCTACTTAGAGATTTGAAGGTAATTGCATAAGTTTTACCCAAGTTGTTACAGCATAAGTTAAATATGGATAAAATAATGTATAGTACAGCTGCAACAGTATTGACATTGGTACATATAGTCGAATTTTTCCTAGTATATTAACACTACGCTTTGCGTCTAGCATGTTATGGATGCATCGGGAAGTTGGGGAACACTCAAGAAATCAGCCTCTGCTAGTGCTCTTAAACGGCTTCTAAATCTAAATCTAAATACATAATCTACAAAGGGACTGAGCCCATCACTGCAGACAGTATGTGTAGTGTATATGCAAATAATACTAAAATACGTGCAATATTTGTGCTGGTGATGTTAGTTAAAACTTACTTGGGGTCATAGTGGGCCCTCAAGGCACTCTTGAAAGCTTCTGTGTTACTTACTAGTTTACGTTAGTTTCAATTCAACTGTGGCGGTATAGTCTGTTCCAGTCAGTGACTGATCTGGGAAAGAAGCTTTTAATATTTGTATGTATCGCTCTTGGAGCTTGCGTCGATAAATTTTAGGTCGTGATAGTTTCTTGTTTTGCGTTGTTTCTGTTTGATATACGGTGGTATTTTTTGCTTTCCACTGATTTTACCAAGTGCATCCATAACTCGATAGACGCGTGCGCAAAGGCCAAAGCTCGGACAATTTTAAATTTCCAATGCAGGTATAGGAATCGCGCTTTGATATAAACGATCTGCAGCGACCCACGGCTCCGGCATAAACTCGAATAAACTTGCTAGAAACTACTCTCAGAATGCAGGAAATGCTAGTTTAGAGACACCACACTTTTGGGGGTGCATGGCCCCGATGCC
>JAOBYE010680185.1:0-11657 GCA_025403585.1 Parazoanthus swiftii
ATTTTATATCTCGTAGAGCAAATCGCCTTTCTCAGAGGTCAAATCTTTTTTTTTTCGGTAATCGAATTGTTTTTCACTACACTTTTGTTATGTTTGGCTTGCCATACGTGATTGTTCCTGGGAACCGAGTGACAGCTGTTAAGATATGTTTGCATTGATAAAAATAAAGCATAATAAATTATTTAGTGTCCAAACTTATACGTGCCTCATGCTTTCCCGTTGCGAAAAGGTAGTCAGGCAAGTTAATTTTAACTTTTGTAGGACTCTCAGACAAATTTTGAGTATATCAGTGAAACAACTTCAAACTCAATACTAGTAAATTAATATTTCGGGTTTGAAAGGAAGTAAAATACACATTAAATTGAGGAACATAAAAAAATATATGTTACCAAAATAAAAACAAACAGTGCTATTCGTGAAATGTAATGATTGTAGTTGAAATAGTTGTAGCATGAAAGAATTGGAAGAGGTAACCACGGCAAGGAAAAGTTGATAATACTAAGGCTCTACAGGCAACCAAACTAAACAAAACTGAAAAAAAGTCAAACAATCTGCCCAAGAATTGTAGCTGACGGAATAAATTTAGCAAACAGTCATGTTCTACCCTATCTGATAGCCTTCTCAAAAGCGCTGCTTTTTGGAGAAAAATCCGGTCTACGAATTTTATCCCACCTGGCTGAAAACGCAGAAAAATGGCTTCCAATTTAAGTACGAGGAAGATGTAGAACGTAAACTCAAAGAGAATTACTAGAAATAAAGTGAAAATGCTTTCAAACTGTCAACGAGCAGCAATAGCAGAAGTAGTGGCAGCGGGACAACAACAGTAACACAAGGACAAAAAAACAAAGGCAGCCACAACAACACTAACAACTAAAGATGATTCGCGCAGAAGGTTCAGTCGAACTGCTTTTGTATTTGTATCGGATAACCTCTTGAACATTATATATCGGCAGCTTTTTCCCTACTTCGCATTGATCAGCTTTAATACTGTTGCTATGATGATGTTAAGGTGTTTGTTGTATTGGCTGACCACTTGTCATTTATTGTTATCTGGTAGACTATGGTTGGTTGATCTTTTGGGTATATATTTAAAACATAAATTCACATTCAAAAAGATATCGATAACACTTGAGCCTTGTGAAGAAACTGACAAATGTAGACGTATTATTTACAGTATTCTACATCCAGCAGCTATGTATTTTTGTAACTTCAAGTATAATATTTATTTCAATTTAAGGGAGTTTTAATGTTTATGAAAATGTAGATTTTTGTCGTGGCAGATATTTTAGTTGAGTC
This sequence comes from Parazoanthus swiftii, assembly GCA_025403585.1. NCBI lineage: Eukaryota > Metazoa > Cnidaria > Anthozoa > Zoantharia > Parazoanthidae > Parazoanthus > Parazoanthus swiftii. The sequence goes on from JAOBYE010680185.1 coordinate 1,297, forward strand.
CCAAAAACGTTGTGTCCAACGCCTTTTTAAAGTGTTTTTTTTTTTCGTTTATCTCTGATAAAGCTCTAAATCTGGAAAACCTCTGTTACAAGCTCATCTACTGGGAGTCAAATGTTGTACATAACCCTTTGTCAGGTCAATCGGTTTTTCTTGATTAATTTTGCACAAACTATATAAGTTAACACGTCATAATGTTAACGTAAAAACACAGGCCAAAAGTTCGCAATTAGTGGGTGGTAGTCAGTATAGGCAATCACTCCTTTTTTGACCCTGAAAACTATGGAATGATCATTTAAAATCTGAGCATTAAGCCTGCGGTTGATCTAGTTTTCAGTTTCGTTTTCTATGGATATCCAGGTTGTTTTTGAGTTTTCTTTTGCGAGAAAATATTATTCCCTTTATAACAAGCTTGCTGTTTGCACAGGTATCCGCATTATATTAATTTATCAACTCTAGTTTTTACTTGATTTGTATAAAACGTTTGTTGTTTGATCCTGTTCTAGCATTCAGATCTCCATTTAGATGGTCAAGTCCCTTTCTCCTTTTCTTGCAAGTTAGATTTTGTAGGGTATTATAAAACCCTGTCCATATATACTCATTAGTATCTTCAGTGAAAGCATTGTACTCGATGACCAAAGCCTCGATTTTCAGGTGCTTGGTTAGGAAACGTGCAAGGGTCAGTTCTTGGGTTATTGGCTTCCAGATCCCAACGACTGTTGGGTGTCCCTGGAAATCAGTATGACAAGTCCTATTGTAGGGGGCTCATTTTATTTACAAATAAGTATTAGTATTTATAGTAAACAAAGCATCATTATTAAACAAATAGTAACAACGAAGACAATACCATTATTTGCCTTGTGTTATTACGAACATATTTTAATGTTTTCGTCTCTCTTGTTTCACGAAGAACACAGACAAAACAGAAAATTGTTTTTACCAGGACCAAGAAAGCTCTAATGTTTATTCCAATATCATCCTTAACAACATGAACTTACAATCATAACATTAAATGTGAATGGGAGAAGGGCTATTTTGGTCTGCCACGCCCAACAGTTTTGAACGTACTAAAAGTTTGACCGGATTAATTACAATCTTGCATTTATTAAATAGCCAGGTTCAGCTAACGGCTAGACGAAGCTTTGAAAAGACATTTCTTGAACACTGCGAAATTCAATATTGAGTACAAAAGAGTCTTACTTCTTATTTCTTCCATCCATGAACTTAGCTGAAATGTTCTTGTAGTATTTATAGTGTTTTTTAACTCATGATCTGGTGTCCTGAAATTGTTGCGAAAAAGGCCAACCCTCTTTTCTCACCTTAGGGTTGCCCTTTTTCGCAACCTAAAGGCCACAACCTGAAACGGCTGAATGCTATTGTGCGCTTATTATAAAATCTTGATGACCTCCGAGACGTTGCTAAATTTGTTATGTCAAAGAAGCAGTACTTGTTTGAAGTATTCCATCAAAGTATGATGAAAAATAACTCAAAAGTCGAGAGCTGCCTACATAGCGTAAAGGACGACGTTGCCACATATCACAATGTAAAGTGATAAAAATGACCAAAATTTTTCAAATAATCTTGTTATTCATTCCTTTTTTTTTAGAAAAAATCCCTGGATTTGATAGTCGTATCTTGAAGATACGATGAATATCAATGGCAAAATTCAGCCTGACCACTTTTTGCCCCCCTTCCCCTCTTCCCTGGGCTTAACTTTTACACATTCTTAGGGGCTGGAGTGGAACCCCTCAAGGTTTTTCTGACCAAAATCTGTAGCTTTGCAGCAATTGAAATGAAGCTATTGCAACACCTGTAGTAAACCCAAGGCCAAAGACACATCTTTTGACGTTAATCCGATGACGTCAACACCTACAATTACGCTTAGTTAGTTATTTAAGTTAAAATTTGAACCACAAAATGGGATTTTGCATAGCTGATTATTTTCATAGTTGCCTAATTGAGCATAGAATCACATGTTTTCTATCAGTTTTAAGAAAATTTTCTGCAGAGTTGATAAAATTAAAATTTTCGAAACCCACAAGATGGCGGACATGTTTTCCAATGGCTGTTGCCATAGCAATAGTTCCTAGTTAAAACTTTATTGTTGTCATGGACAGTAGTAAGTAAGGCCAACACCGCTGACAGCCAATTTTTCAACTTTTATCCGAAACCACTTCAAAAATCTTAGGGGGTTGGGTAATTGACTTTCCAACAAACGTTGGTGTTGCTCAAGATGGCCTAAACGTTTAAGGGTTAAGGCGATCTCAAAACTTATAAAATTCATTTTCAGATTGCGTTGCAATTGGTGTAGCTAACAGATCGGTCATACCAGACAGCAGTTTTAGCGCATCTTCGTTCTACGACGCTCGCTACGCCCCAAAACACGCTCGGCTAAATCTCGATGAACGTGGCTGGACAACATCAAGTGGAGATCGAAACACTGGCTGGCTACAGATTGATCTTGGAGTTGCGTACTCGATATGTGCCATAGCAACACAAGGCAGCAAGGGTGCAATTGAGTGGACTACAAAGTACTCTTTGAGCTTGTCTCAGGATGGTAACACGTGGAACTTCTACCGAGAAGATGAGAAAATTAAGGTAAATACAGAAAACAACTATGCCAACAAACAGTTATTTTTATTTGAAAGAGGAAGGGATCGTCGAACTCTCCCACAAGCTCTTTAATCCGGCCTTGTGGCCACCTATCATGTAATGAACAATTTACCAACCGAGAGGCATTACCTAGCACCAACTGTTTGATGCTATCACTTTCCAAAAAGCGGCAATAAAGCGGACATTATAATTTTTGTTCCATTAAAAGTTATTTATTTAGTTAGACTTCTTTTGTTGTTTCTAATCATTATGCAAGAAAATTTGCAAAACTAACAATACCAAATTACTATCAGGTAATCGTAATGCCATGGAATTAAACTGGTAGACTGCTATCAACCTGTTCATCAAGTAATATGTTGCGAATGTTAAAATTTTCGCGTTTTTACATACCTCCTCACCTCCTTTACGGGCTTTTGTGTTGCTCAACTACTGTAATACTAGTCTTTAAAAGCTTACAATTGTCAAAACTGCCAAGTGATATCTTTGGACGAATTATCTTTTTAATCAACCTCCCCCACCCCCTCTCCTCTCCCCAATTGCTGCTTATTGACCAGGAACGCCCCTCATTTCTCAGATTGAGATCATTACTATTTATAATTTCCCTGATTACTTTTGTGTCTTGGGAAACGTTTTCTTTTCATCTCAGTCAATTGTTTAATTTTCAGGAATTTGAGGGTAATACAGACAGTGATACAATCGTCTTAAATAATATAGTCGGACTCTCAAATGCCAGGTTCGTAAGATTTTATCCAAAAGAATATCTACATTGGCCTGCAGTGCGACTTGAAATTTACAAAGGTGAGTGAAATGCTTAGTGTTAGGTTATAGTTAATGATGAAACGAGTAGCTGCATTCTAGATTCGTATGCAAGCTTTTCCCAATCTTATGTTTTCAAAGTAAAAATGGCTAATGCAAAGTATTTGTTTTTATCTGCAAGATGTAATTGATAACTGTTCTCATACCCCGTGTGAAAATGGTGGAGCTTGTACGGATGGAGTCGATGTGTTCAAGTGTACTTGTGCCGCAGGATACACTGGGGAATACTGTGGAACAAGTGAGTATAAAGCTGAAACTTTTACAAGTACGAAGTATTTGTTTTTACAATTGCAAGAATTTGATTTGTTATTGAAATGGTTACAAATTGTAGTAACTAGAAAGGTAAGACAACCATTTCTCTATTGAGGAGAAGGGCTACTTGACACACTTCCACATTACGTTATATACTTTTTCAAGTGCTCCCCGCGAGGTTTTTCAAAGCAAGTAATTGTTTCAGTGATTGAGGGTCTTAGACAACCCTCAATGATTTTCTGTCTGAGACATGAAGTTGCGCAGTTAGCAAACCACAACACCGGGATTACCCTACTCTTTTCGAGGAGTGCGTGGACAGAACGTCGAGAGACTAGACCAACGGACGGTGTGGTGAAAGAAGGTCGCCCGAAGTTCAACCTTGGACCAGGCCGGGGATTGAACCCGGGACCTTCTGGTTGGCTTTCAGAGATCTTACCAACTGCGCTAAATTCGCACACACAACAATTGGCTTTTAAAGAAACCAAAACCCGCTGACCTTAAACCTCCCCTTTCCTATACGTATCTATATGTATCTATGAACGAATATCTACTCTTCTGAGAGGAGCTCGAATTTAGGGGCAGCAAGAAAGAGTTTTACCTTTATTGACAACTACTTGGTAACGTGATATTCGTTGGTTCTTTATGCAAAAAGGCCTTCTCTACAAAATCTCTTTAAATTAGCGTTACACTTTAAAACCCGTTCGGTGCTAAATAAGTGCTCAACCAACAAGCTAATGCAATTGCTTTGGAACAACATCATAAGTGTACAAAGAGGTTTGAGCTGTTTAAAACTAAGACATAAAATATTGAAAGCTATTGAATTCCTCTTATTTGTCACCAGAAGCGACCCAAGGTTACCGTATAAACTACTTGATCGGCAAATGACACTGCAACTACAGTTAAATAGAAAGAATTAAGCAATCCAAGTCACTTCAAAGGACAAAATAAACTGTGTTAACAAAATCTACTCTACGATTGGCAGTTAAAGTAAAGTCAAACCTAATTTTTTTTTAATGGCACAAAAATTATTACTATGACAATAAAATGCATTGCTTTGTTATGAAGCAACGGTTGGGAGAGGAATCGATTGCAGCGAACACTCTGAAAAAGAAAGGATAAGTAGAGAAACAAACTATAGATTAGGTTTAAGAAATTTTTTTACTCAAACAACAACATTTTCGTTTGCTACGAACCATAGTTATCCTACAGTCGGTTACTGTTGCCTATATTCAAAAGTGAGGCAGCGAACCTGTAAGCCATTAAAAGGGAAATTTGTGTCTGTTAACGAACCCATGGTGCATTTTATATTTACAACGCTTTGTTTAACCGTTCATGTTGTATGGCACAAGCGCGACAAAGAGAACCCGACAAGAATACTAAGACTCCAAAAGAGGGCTGCAACAGTCTTTCTAACGGTAGAACATTGTCGTTGAAGCCATTTAACCGGCCAGAGTTGCAACATGTACTAGGTTCATGTATTAGGTTCCATCAAATCTCACGAACATTCTCAAACCATATTACACACACGAATTTAGTTCAAGTGTCGAAATGTTTAGCTTTACGGCTGATTGAAGACACTATGCTGCAATACATAAAAAACGCATACACCTAAGTTTTATATATATGTTTTTAAAATGTATTTTGAAACATGCAGAAATTTTGAGAAAAAAAGTGTTTAGATTTTGCTAAGATGAACATTTTGCAGTTTCAGTCCGAGAACAACCACAACTCTTTGCATCGTTTAAAAAATACACTTTCGTTACATTTGTTTTTAGCCCATCACAGTGCACGTACAATGCAAATTATTTTACGAAAGCCCAAATAAGGACTTACAGTTAATGTTGCTTTGTGATCTTAATTTTATCATACTTTTTTCTACTTCCAGATATCGATGATTGTTCACCAAACCCATGTCAAAATGGTGGAACATGTACAGACGAAGTCAACAAGTACACGTGCTCGTGTGTAGCAGGATACACTGGCAACAACTGTTTTATAGGTAAAATTATCAACACATAATTTGCATTAAGCGCACTAATTGAGTTTTCTTTTCAAACAAATGCCTGAGATACGGCAGCGTAACATTAATGAGAGAGACCCTAGGATGAGAGGCATCTTGAGTGCAGGAGACATCTGGCTGTGGCAATGATCTTTTACAAGTATATCAACAGCTCCATCTGTCTCCCCATTCCTGATTCTGTCTGGCCTGTAGATCACGCACATATCACATATTATTCCGGCATATCACCACAGACACGAAGGCCTACAAGGAATCCTTCTTCCCTCGTACAATACCTTTATGGAACAGTCTGCCAGTTATAGCCGTCACTGCTACAAGTTCTCAAGCCAACTAACTACTAACTGCCCTTTGGAATCTCATTTTAATATTACGTAACATTATATTTATTTTCGTATTCCTAGTTTCGTCTATGAATTATAATATCTCGTACATAAATTCAAACTCTTCTTACAGTTTTTTTTTCGTTTAATTTCTTATAGATTAATAATGTGTATAACGTGAAACTTTGTAAATTGTAAGTGTGCAGTGCGACTTCCTTTAAAATGTCTTTTACCGATTTATTTTAGCATCCTGTATAGCCGAGGATAGTTATTAGAAATAAAATCAAAGATCATGATTTTGTGCTGAAAGACATTAGTGTCGGTCCTTTCGGCATATTCGGCTAGAGTCAGCAGTTTCTTGTGTTTTTTTTCTGTGCAAACTCAAATACCTTTTATAATGATCGCCCTCCAAAGTATTCGATTTTTGCAAAGTATCTGAAGCATTCTAGGGTTAATTGTAGAGACTCAATGTACGATCCTGGATATGATAACCTGGTTATAACTGCCCTGGTTACACTGGACCGCTTGTTCAATAACTAAAAAACTGTAACCTGTAAAAGTTGACAGTGCCGTCTCAACTAACTAAAGTTACATAATGCTACATTTCGTTTAACTACATTTTTGGTCGATTTACCAAACAGCCTTCTCTTATATTCATTTTTTCAGCTAATGATTTTTTTTTTCATTAGGGTCTTTTAAATAGTGGAGGATAATAATGATTGGGTAATTTCCAGCATTGTATCCGGTAAATAGTACTACCATTTCGTAGTTTCTCCTTCAGTAGTACAGGAAAAAATGTGGTTTCAAGTGCAATTTGGAATAAATTTGAATTCGAGGGGTTTTCAGAGAGTTTAAAGTTGTCCTAACCTTTAGGTTGTTTTCAACACTGGTTTCAACCTTGTCTCTTGATATTCAAGGTATAAACATCGCCGCATCTGGTGGTGTTTCCCAAAATTTATTGAAAAAACAAAATTTTTAAAAAAGTCAAGGGTAAAACTTATGCCAGGGGAACGCCGCTTTTAGCGCAATGTTTTCCATAGTATTTTCTCCAATTATTTTAAACAAGATATTCCCAACAACTGATAATTCTTAGTCTTGACATCAATTACACGATCTTCATGAAACGTAGGCAGCTTTGCACGTGATTTGTGACGCCATAGCAACTGGGCAAAACTCTTAAGACCTGGTTAAACTAGGATATATATGTAGCGCGCTACATTGTCGCTTGCTACATGTATCCTGAATGTTTCTCAGTTTAGCCACCTCAGAAACATTGTAGGGCGTGACAAAATTTGTAGCCGAGACACAAAAAATGTTTCTGGGAAACATCAGAAACATTTCTTGTGTCCACTACATGTATCCCATGTCGCTCGATTTTAGCTGGCACGTTTAGCTACATTTAAAAATTTGAAATTTCTTTGAAGTTAAAAGCCCGAACTAAAAATTAAAGATACAGCAAACGAATCCTACTTCTCGACTACGTTTTGTTCAAACAGTACGAAACCTTTGACTCACTTCACACGTGAACAAAATTGCTGCTTCTCTCTTTGCCAAATATAAAAAGAAAGGAAAAGTTGACGTGTGCGTATGCAAACATTTTCTCGCAACGTGAAATGCGTACGCACGATACGCCAGGGTCTCTGCTGGAGGTTGCTCAATCCTGTAAAAATCCCATCTTACTCTAATTTTATTTCTAATGATAATACTTTGCACCACAGGAAATTTACACTAAATTTCAGTTCTTTTTCTGCACCAAACTTCCTTTTTTCTGCACTGTTATTCCTAAAAGTTGTATTTTTGTTAGCCAATCAACATCGAGAATGTTTTGCATATACGTTATTAAGACCGAATCCTCGTAACGAAAGGGATTAGTTTCTAGATAACGAAGAATTTTCTACAAACCCCTGTCAATGGAAACTTAGCACGCTGATGTTTAAATCAGTTTTGTTTTGTACCTATTTCAAGATATTGACGACTGTTTTCCAAACCCCTGTCAAAACGGTGGAACATGTGCGGACGAAGTGAACAACCACACATGCTTTTGTGCACCAGGCTATGCCGGATCTAACTGTTCAACAGGTACACTTGCAAACCGACATGCTAATTTTGTTTCTGGTCAATTTAAGGAGTTTTTGAGGTAGATTACCTCTGTGTTTGGCTCTTCATTGGGTATTTAAAAAGCACATCATTAATGTCCGGATAAAGTAAGGTACTTTGTGTATCAGTGCAGGCAACTTAAATCATGTACTTATCATAAATCCGGCACGGATATGTACAATTGCTTCAACACCTTAAAAACTCGAATCCGTATTGTCTTACACCTTTTCATAAGATATCGATGACTGTTATCCAAGTCCTCATGAAAATTGTGTAACATGCGCAGTTGAAGCTTACAGATACACGTGATTAGGCATGGCGGGCTACATAGGCAACAACTGTTCAAAAGGAACAACAAGAAAACGTCAATGTGCTAGCTATTGTTTCGGGTCGATAAAAAGTTTCAGAAAACAAACACTAAACTTTAACGACCTTATTCATACGTTAGACATTGCTTCGTGGTTAACGCTTCCTAATGTGATAAAATAACATGCATGCTATGCATACAAGTTCAGATGAAGTAAACAATTTTAAGTGTCCATGTAGAAATATTTCATTAAATACCACTAATCTCTTATTTTGAAACCAAGCACGCATATACACAAGCATTAACATTCAATTCGATTTTGCAAGATATTGATGAATGTTCTCCAAACCCCTGTCAAAATGGTGGAACATGTGCGGATGAAGTCAACAAATACACGTGTTCTTGCGTAGCAGGATACACTGGCAAGAACTGCTCAATAGGTAAAGTAAAGACATTAACTTTCTTTATTGTCCAAGAGAGGAATTTCCAAAACGGATGTTTCTAGCCCAAAAGTAAATTTCCTGCTATAAAACGAGCTCAATTAGATCGGATTAGTTTTTCTGTTAATGAGGAATGGATGAATGTTTATGAACTCCTTGTCAAGAAAGGTTAACATGGGCCGAAAAAGTTGAAAATGGAACCTAGTTAGACTTTAGAAGAGAGCGCTTTTAATATTTTTCCCTCTTTTATTGTTGTCAAGATATCGACGACTGTTCTAAAAACCCCTGTCAAAATGGTGGAACATGTGCAGATGAAGTCAACAAGTACTCGTGTTCTTGCGTAGCGGGTTACACCGGCAATGACTGTTCAATAGGTAAAGTATAAAAAAACACTTTTTTATGAATCATGAGAGGAATTCCTGAAACAGGTGATTCTAGCTGAAAAGCAATTTTCCTGCAGAAAATCGAGAATATATGGTTGTTTTCGAAATCCGTGTCAAAAAAGGTGAACATGTGCCGATGAAGTGAAGTACAATTTGATTGTGTTGCAAGATACACTGGCTACAAGTGCTTAACAGATGCAATTGTACACACATAGCTTATTCTTTGATTAATCAAAAAGAAATTTAAAACGAACAACCCTTATTCAAAGAAAAAGTGCTATTAAATGACGCTGTTTTGTGACAGTACCTTTTATGCGTGTTAATTCGCGCTACAGTATTGAATCAGTTGCATCTACTTTTAATTCCATGGAATTTTATTCACAGCACTTTTTGTTCATTTGTAACCTAGCTAGACCTTAAAAGAGCAGTTTTAATATTATTTCGTCTTTTTACGTTGCCAAGATATCGACGACTGTTCTGAAAACCCTTGTCAAAATGGTGGAAGATGTACGGATGAAGTCAACAAGTACTCGTGTTCTTGCGTAGCGGGATACACTGGCAAGAACTGTTCAGTAGGTAAAATATATAAAGAAACTTAATGAGAGGAAATCCTGAAACGACTGTTTCTATCTCAAAAGCACTTTCCCTGCTGAAAATCGCGTTCAAGTAGGTCAGATTAGTTTTTCTGTTAGTAGAGAATAGATGAAGTGATGAACTACAATTGGGATGTGTAGCACGATACACTGGCTACAAGTGCTTAACAGGTGCAATTGTATACACATAGCTTATTCTTTGATCAACCAAAAATTAAATGACGCTGTTTCGTGACAGTACCTTTTATGCGTGTTAATTCGCAGTGCAGTATTGAATCAGTTGCATCTACATTTGGTTTTATGGAATATTATTAAACACAGCACTTTTTATTCATGTGTAGCCTAGCTATGTATTTAAATTTGTTTTTGCCTTTTACTGTTGTCAAGATATCGATGACTGTTCTCCAAACCCCTGTCAAAATGGTGGGAAATGCACGGATAAGGTCAACAACTACACGTGTGCTTGCGTTGCGGGTTATTCTGGCAACAACTGTTCAATAGGCAAGTAAATCAACTTCTTTCT
>JAOBYE010680296.1:0-11656 GCA_025403585.1 Parazoanthus swiftii
GTCTGCGGTTCGGACAACAAGACGTACAGTAACGAATGTATGATGAAGATGCTGACCTGCGAGGCCAACAAGGACGTAATAGTCATACATCAAGGGAGATGCACAGGTTAGTGAAGCTCGCAATAAACGATGAATGTACATCGTTCTGTGCCACAGTCTGCCGTCCCGTCTGTGTCTCAGAAGGCAGCACATACTCAAACCTGGGGGAATTGGAAACAAAAGCCTGTAGGACTAAAGTGAAAATCACTTAAGTCGCGGATGGTCCATGTGGTAAACACTAAATGGAGTATCGGGTTGGCATTTGTTATATTCCCTCCGTTCAATAGTAGTACCCAACTTCGTTCGAGTCACCCTTATTTTAAATTGATTTTCAAAATGGTTGGACGTATAAGATTGAGTTTTGGCACGCAAGCAGCTTTGAGTTAGCTAATTTCTTTCCATAACAACAATTAAGTTTTAATTAATAACTGTTGGTATGGCAACGGTTGTTTCACAGCATGTCCGCCATCTTGGCCGCCATCTTGGATTTTTGGGAAAATTGCAGCAAATTTGCTCGAATTTAATAGAAAACATGTAATTACAGCCTCATCAGTTTGCATAAACTATAAGTGATGACGTCATCTAATTAACGTCAAAAGCGGACTACAGGTGGCTGCAAGTTTCATTTTGATTGCTTCCATTTGACACCCCCCTTGGACGTTCGAGGGTTAATTATGTGCCTGTATCCAATCAAATTTATGTGTCCAACATCGTACTGAAATGTATTGCTCTGCAAGACTTGAGCTGGTTAAACCTCGTTTCATTTATGACTGTGTATACTATAGATTTTTCTGTTTGTCAGATTCAAATGTGAACTGCACTGCTATCTCGCAATAGTTCTGAGTGGTTCTGACTTTAATTATCAAAATTCACATGAATAAATTTTCATTTTCTTGATCTTAGCCTGCATGAGGTGTGTTCTTAGCACTTTTTAAAATTTTGGCGGCTTTTCAGCCTCCACGTTCTTATAAAAAAGTTAGTTCTTATAAAAGTTTAATAAAAGAGAGCGGCTTTAGGTTAAAATGATACAATAAAAGATAGTAAAACGAGCTGTTAAGTTTGGAGCAGCCTTTGACTCCAACTGGCAGCATCTTTTTATAATTGTCCTAGTTTATTTGATAGTCTATCAGGTACCTTAAGGCTAATGTTTAAGGATGGGATTTTCATGTTCAAAATACGAGGAATCACTTATGTTTTAATATTTGGTCTGTATTGCCTGTCCTCTTTTAGTTAACAAAAAAGGACTACAGGAATGAATTAACCACTAGAACTGGAAAATCGATCTTTAAATCCTCCGTTAATGAAGTTATAAGCAATCTCTTGCAGTGATTTTTTTATTCACGATTGGCATTTTGGCTTTGCTTTTGCCTTAAGGCAAATCTTTTGCAATCGTCCGATTCGCCTGGGAAAACCCTTTTAATCTACCGTTCACTGTCAGTTGACATAAATGTTCTATCAAAGATATTCGCACCTGTTTCGCGTTGAAGATTTCTAACAACCTTTCCAAAAGCCACTTTTTGGTAATCCTGTCTAACCAGGAATTCATGACTGATGCCATTTCCGTAACTCCACAAACATTTTCCTGTAATTTAAGAAAGAGTGCGTATTAAAGTTTGAATATATGTTTGTTGTCTGAATATTCTTGGATGTTTTTCAGTAGAAACAATTACTTATTATGGAAAACGAAGAACAGATAATCAGTTGTCTTTTTAAAAAAACGTGACCAGAACAGAAAAAAGTTTTAAACCTTGTACGTATAATTACATGTAGTCTGTAAACTCTCTTTTTCTTCCCGATGATGCGTTAACTTATAATAAAACTTACAATTAAAACCAGATGTGTTCGTTTTCGGCTAATGAAAGAAAGCTGTTAAACACAAGCAGACCTGAATTTTAATGGTATATTAAAATCATTCTATGAAACTCAAGAACCTATTCACTAAAGCAATCTATTCTTTGACCCTGGAATTCAATCGTTCATATTGTCTGTTACATACTCGAGCCAAGAAAGAAAGCACCCAGAAGGAAGGCAAATTCATTTGGACTATAAAGGGGAAGTGCCATTTATCCGATCGAGGATACTGTATTCTTTGGACTACCTTAATTTTTGCCCTATATACTTAAAACAATAAATGCACAAACTAGTGAGTAATGGGTGTAGTTTTCCAACAATAAAGGTGTTAAAGATGTGTGTATGCGCCAAGAGAGTAAAATGCTTTGAAATGCGACTATAACAAGCGAAATAGCTACTGAACACTTTTCTGAGATTTTCGTCCAGTTGAGCAATTTTCCTGCTCACTCAGAAAGGACGTAGAGAGTAACAGGGTATGGTATGGTTATTGTTATTAGCATTATTATTGATTTTTACGTTAATGTTACGGTTCTTGACTATATGCATTCTGCTTATATTCCGCTGAGGGGTTCAAATACAAAATATGGCCACGGGGCCAGACACGCACAATTGCCGCCCGCGGGGCTATGTCTAGTTTGTGTAAACATGCCAGGAAAAGATATCGAACCCTTTTCATCTAGCCATTTAAGAGACAGTCATAAGATACACGATTCTTAATCTTTTCACTTATAAATAGTTGACTTAATGACTTCTGAGATCTGAACTGAAGGAAAAAAGGTTTGGATTTGGGCCATTTTGTATTACATGTATATACACGTGAAATGATCATGAATATTTTGATGACTTTGTACGCTGTTTCTAAAACCACAAGTTTCATAAAGAAGAAAAACACTTCAGGAGCCAAGTGCATAAGTGAAGAATTTGGCAAATCAAACAGAATTTTGTCTAAAAACGGTACAATATGTTAAAGCCACTCTTGTGCCAAGTTGTTGAGTTTTAGCGGGCTCAGTGACATATAGCAGTATTTAGTATTCAAATAACCAGAATATTGTCTTGTGTTTGTTCTTTTAAATATGTGCAATCAATAAAACAGCTAACTGATGAAGAGGAATAGTGAAATCAATGATGTTTTTTACAGTATCATTTCTTCGTTGGTTCTCCTACTTTTAAATTTTATCAGTTTCCTAATATGGGACTGAACTTATCCACTCGGCGTCATCCTATGTACAAGAAATTAAACTTTTACGACAGCTGACGTTTTTTTTTCCAAACTAAGAAAATTGCCGTAAGTCAAAAGTTCCTTACGTGTCGGTTCATTCTATAAAAAATAAAACAAAACTGAGAATTTGTTTTAAGTTTTAATTTATTCGAGGACTCAGTTTTGGATAAACAATACTCTATCCTTCTAATAGGGCCTCCGATCCGATATAAGGCAGACACGGAATCGATTCGGAAGTGAGTGAGGGATGCTTGTGTTACAGTAAACACCCACGTATAAGCACCTTTTTTACAAGTCAGCCTGAAATTATTCTTATATGTCGGGTGTTTAGTGGGAAAAAAGGTTTCCTATTTTTTTTATGGGTTTATACTGTTTGCTACTGATCAGAATAACACTTTAAGCGTATCACTGAAACTACAATATCATTTAAAATCTAGGGAAATATAAAACATTTTCCACAGTTTGTTTGCGATGTTGAACTCTGTACTTGTCCTACAATACATTAGATAGGCAACTCAATATATCAAGTCATTAATATTGTCGTTGTAGTAAAGTACATTCACTGATTCAGATCAGCCGACTTGTTTCAAGTTTCAGGCTGAATGGATTCCATATGGTGGTCTAATTTACACGTTTCGGCCTGTATGCTCTTTTATAATCCATTATCTGCGGGTGTTCAATATAAAAATAGATCAGTTTGCGCGTACGTGCTGCATAAAGTGTTTGTGGGTAAGGTGTTGTGATCAAAACATGTTTTGAGGTTGAAAGGGTTGTTTCGCACCTGATGAACAGTATCATACAGTATCATACCAGAAAATATGTGTGTCAACTCTGATTATTATAAAGTAAAATGCATTTATATGTGGTCGTTTTGCTAAATGCAAAGTCTATCTCACAGCAAGTAAGTCTCGACACTATATGATTAGTTTATCACTTACTTTGAATTCACAGAGCGTAAGAACAATATTTTTGAGCTGATGAAGTACCATATTATGTGTCCTTCAGATATTTGGTCATTTCCAAAAGGGACAAAATTGGAATTTATTTACTGACGATTTTCCCTAGTCGAAGATATATGCAGTTACCCGCTTTTCATATTTTGATAAAACTCTGGATTCAGCTACTTCTAAGTTCAACGAGTCGTCAGTTGACTAGTCCCTATTTTTTTCTTAAATTCGTGGAGCCGCGGAAAAGAAGTCGCGAAAGACGGCGCGCAGAACCTGCAGCGAGAAAAGAAACTCTCCCTCTTCGCTTGTGTGTGTGTTTTTTTTATCGCCCCAGTTTCCGCGCACCGTCTTTCGGGATTTCATTCCACGGCTCGACGAATTCAAGAGGAAAAACAGGGACTGCTCGTAGTCTAGTCGTCATTATCTTTACTACTTAGCGCTAAGGTGGAAAATAACTGTAACGATTTTGACATTCGTGCAAAAGGGTTGAAGAAAACTTGTAGTTTGTGGTTAGAGAAACGTTTTGACCTTCACCGCGAAACCAGTCACTTAGCTTGTTTTTACTGACTGCAAAAACCATATGGAAATATGTTCGGTCGTGAAGTATAACCTTTGCCCCCTAATGGCTCTGAATTGCATGTGTTATTTTTAGTTTCTTTAGTTAAAACTATTTAGTTTTAGTTTTTTTTCGTTAAACAGTACTTCGTGCTCTTTCGACCTTTACGCCATCAACAAAGCACTTGCCTATATTCATATAGCAATTTTTTAAAATTAAATATTAAGAGGAAAAACATGATCCATTGGAGAAATGATGATAGAACAAACCAAAACAGTGCGTGTGCCTGTGGTTTTGTGATCTTGACATTACTCAGAAAGTTTGGTAAAGTCAAGTTCGATAAAGGATAGGTCATATCTCCCGTTGTGGCTGCGTGGGTTTGGGTTAGATAAGTTAAAGGTAATACAACTTTCTAAACCGTTTAGAGCTTCTACTTAGAGGGATTAGCACAACTGATCGAGTTAAGAATTTGTTACATTGCCTGCAGTGGGTATAGCATTTCAGTTTGCATGTCAATGAAATATTTTTGACTGAAAGAAAAGTGTTACGTGTTCAGATCGCACTGCTTTACTCAACTCATCACAGTTGTTCCGTTTGTCGGAACCAAAGATGCAAACATATATAGGTCTCAGAAACCAGAAAAAACAACTTTGCTAATTAATGGTGACAATTTAATGTTACGAAATGGCTATACAATCAGAATATATTGTTTAATTATAGTTAAATACACTTAAACAGTTGATTGACGTATGCCATCACTACTTATATTAGAAAGAATTATTAGAAAGAATTATCTTACCATGGGTGCTTTTTTGTTTACAAAAAAATTGTCCTTTGGGCGTGGTAAGTTAAGCTGTCTCATTGCAGTTGTGAAATATAAAATTGCAACACAGCCGCTTTCAGTTAGCTTCTATGATAAAGCTAACTATAAATAGTATAAGTTTTATTGAAGTAATTAGCTACATATCATTCGTTTTTTAGCACTATATCAGTTAATGGATTGTAGCAAGCATACCTAATATTTTGTTTTTAACTTAATTAAAGGACTTTGTTTCCCATGTATTGTAGTATTAGAGTTCTTGTTTAATCAGGTTTCACTGCAAAAAATAAAATAAACGCGGATTGGAATTTAAAAAGGTTGACGCGAACGTGTGAAGCGCAGATGTTCGTTTAAGAGAGAACATGCACACAACTCGCGAAATGTGTATAGAATAAGTTTTGTTAGAGTATAATCCATAATCAGAAAATAAATCGATAAGTAAATATCATGTAAACTCTTCTTAGGAAAATGATTACAATCTATTTTAACATTTTAATATATAATTTTGACAAAAACAGAATCTCTTAGTTGAGATAAATCTGGTTTTGTACCGCATGCAAAAAGGAGACTTATCACCTAAATGTACTTCACGGCTTGCAAATTCTGTCATCTCTGCAATGATGTGATGTCGGCCGGTTCCGATTGGGAATTTATGTTCAGATAATCTTAAATTTTCAACTGCATTCCTGTTAAAACAGTTACCAATTTCAAAAAGATATGGTTAACAGAAAAACATGGTCTTCATGACAAGACTGTGATCAGACTATTTGATTCTCGCAAACACCAAGGCGGCGTCTTAGTCTGTTGTCGAACCCACATAATTATTAAAGCTTTCATTTTTTTGTCTTGAAGAGTAGAACAAATCACTGATGCGTTTTAACATTAAAGATGTTTCTCAAATACAATTTTCATAATATTAGAACGTTCAGTTTTTGGAAAGTAAGTAAGGGACAGGATACTATTTGTGGCTTTGGTTGGGCTGAGGAGAAAATATCTTCTTTCTCAAAAATTATAGTTATGATTTAAAAAGCCAAACTAGTAATAAGGTAGTTTGTTTGCGACGTTTAAACTCTCTGCAAAACGTTTTCACGTTATGTTTTTTGCTTGACGATGACCAGGTGGTACACCTGTTGTATTGTAAAAAACTTTTGTTTTGTGCTTTCGTCTGGTCATCGTCGCCGTACTGATTGAGTAAAAGTCCCTAGTTTCAGTTTAGGAGAGCGACAACTTCATGTATTATCAAGGAATCCTTCGTTCAAGTATAACAAAAGAGCATGAATTATTCTTAAAAACTATGCTTTTGCTGGTGAGCCTGACTGTAGCATTTCATTTTTTAATCGCCTCATTTGCTCCCCAGGGCTCGAATTTAGTTTTTTGTTTGAAATTAAGGAATAACTCAGTTTATAGTCAAAAGAGCTTGCTGAATGTTATTGGGCCAACTTTGCTGGCTAATTATAAAGAAAGCAACACATTGCTATTCGAGTTTAGACTTATAATTACAAACGAAGTGCCTCTTAAACTTCCGTAACATTCCTTTTACGTAATGTTAAATTGCAGTTAGTCCTCCTTTCCGATATTTCTCACTTTCACTTGCCTTCGTATTTAAACCATCTTCAATACATTTACCCCAACTTTCCCACAATAGCCTTCTTCTTTTTAAAGTCGCCTTGCAAATGAGTATCACTATACGGCGGAACATTATTGGCATTATGTTGTCATGCACTGACTATATTTCAGCTTGTTTGTTCGTCTTGCATTACCTTTGCTTTTTTATACTTTGTACTGATATCGCGAAAACATTGCTCAACATGATATGTATATGATGAGTAATGGCATTCTGCCATATCTATAGATGAAAAAATTCAAAGAAAGCTCGATAAAAATTTTGGACCTGGCCCAACTTTTCTAAGTTTACTAAGAAATTTGGTGTCGTCTCCATCCCGCTTACAGTCTTTCTCAGAACTGCGACTATATTTGGAAAGATTCTTCGTTTTGGAAAGCGCACAACAACCTAACCGTATGTTCGATTTGGTACATGCTGCTATAAAAGTTTACTGCAAGGAACCGTTTGCTGTGCCAGCGGATTCTTGGTTACTTGTGAACTATTAAAATTCTATCCATCTGCTCAAGTAATAGAAAGTAGTTGGAGAGCTTCTTACACTATACGTGCACACGTAAGTTAAAGATCTGTAGACAATGTATGTCAGTTTGTTATACCGTTTGGCGTTTGCTTTTTTTAATGAGAACCAGATAAATCTTTAGATCAAAATGGTCGTGAATTTCAATGCAATTGTAAGTTTTCGCCAAGTTCAGCCTGAGTTTTTTGAAATGTTAGTCTTATTCCTATACGCGTACTAAACTTTTCGCACACTCAAAATTTATTCTGAAATCACTTGATTTTCGATTTAAACAGTTTGGTAAAATATTAGAGCAGTAGAGGTTAAGACGGCCGTGATAGTCCCGGCGATAGTACAGTAGAAGAAATTATAACTCGTAAACAAATGGAAAATTTAATTCAACACCAGTCACAGTTTTAATCATTTCATCCACATGAAATGGTTCCAAACATACAGGCTTTATTATAGTCCTAAGCCCGAATTTGGGCAAACTCGAGACTCCTTGTTCTGAGACTAGTTATTCTGTTTCTAAAAAACCGTGTGTTTCCCTTCGCTTCGGTAGATAAATCAATTATATACGCGCCTAATATTTCTTTCAGCTGCTGTGAGAGAAGTCTCGGACGACCCGTGCTCGGCTACCAACTGTGATTTCTACTCAGAGTGCGTGAACGACAAGGGCAATGCTAAGTGCGTGTGTCCCAGGACGTGTAATCGTGAATACGCGCCTGTTTGTGGTTCTGATGGCCAGATTTACAGCAATAAATGTGTAATGAAGGTTACCTCGTGTGTTAATCAGAAATTGATCACAGAGATTGGCGGACCACGGATGTGTGGTATGTATTTTCTTCTTATATTGCATATAAATTCCTTCAACGAATCTTGGATTTTTTTTGTTAAATACAATAAAAGTAGGTAAGATGTCGTTGGGGATGGATATTTGGGTATGGCCATTGCATATCGAGCAGGCGCCAGCCATGTCATAAGTTACTTAAGTCAGGCCAAAGTTAATTGATAGAACTAACTGGTTGTGAAGCTCAACAAACTTCAAAAGGAGTTTATAAAGCTGCTTCAGTTGTCTAAGGTTAAACGAACCATGACAGTGCACATTGCTTTGTTCAATATGTGATCCCAGCATTTTTACTGGTTAGCTGTTCATTTGCGTTGCAATACCTTTTGTGTTTTGTGCACGTCAACCGTCAACACCAATGAACAAAAGAGTTAGAGAACAAAAACATATAACAAAGAACTGGCAGAGTATCATATCCGTTTTTCTCTATTAACTATAGTCTTAACTAACTATGTCTTGTAGTAGACGATGGTTCAGTTATATTTTGCCAACATAAATAGGAAACAATGTTTGTGCGAATCTGTCTCGGTTTGCACGCTGAAGTGTAATAGAGATACTGTTTCAAAAAGCACAAACGATCACTGAAATAAATAAGTCTAGATGTGACTTATCATTGCTCAAAATATTTCTTTATAAGTATTTTGTAGAGTGAGGGGAAAATATCGCAAGGACCGTACCTCAATTTGAAGTTTACAAATATAATTTTATGGTTTTGATATCTTATCTTGACTGCATGAGTATACACGGATCCAGAGTTTCAAATTTCCAGTCCAAATTCAAAGGAAAAGTGAACGCTTGTGTTAAACATCGCCAAACACAGTAGCCTGACTTAATGACTTTTGAGTGCTCACTTTTCTTTTGAATTTGAACCGGACGTCTGCAACTCTGGGTCCGTGTATAGTAGAAATGTCCGTGTATAATAAAAATATTATTCGCATTTGTCGAAATCCCTACAGAGAAAGTTGAAATATTATAAAAGGTGTATTTGAGCACACAAAGGCATGAAAATAGTCAGCTGAGTTGTTAAAGATAACAAGAAGATGTTCCCCATATTCGATAAAACAGTGTATCATCTTAGTTTAAAACATACTGAGAAGTTATATTTTTAAAAAACTGTTTTAAAAACTAAAGGGATGTATTTTATTAAAATTTGACCTATAATACAGAGAACAGGCATAACTAGATTTATTATAGACGATTTTGCAAGAAAAACAAAAGAATATGCTATATATTTTGAACCAGTTGTCGAAAACTTTTTAAATGTCCCATTCATTTTGATTGTCGTGAAGAGTTTAGAAATGTTTGGTGTTAAACTACTTTTCAATATTTTAAAGTAAAAAAAATTGAGGATTTTATAAAACTGGAAAAAATAATATTTGAAAATGTGGCAGTACATGATCTGAAGAACTGACATTGTTCTTCTTGTATGATGTTTTGTATTAGCACCAATGAAAAAGAAACACAAGACCCGCTGTGGCGGCTGTCCCTCTCGTTCGAACTTCAAGAAGCATTTCTGCCTGGCAGATTTTGGTAAGTAAAGTTTTAAACAATTCATTTAGAACAAGTTCTGTTTCAATGATTAGAAATACGTTTTTCAAAAAATGGTAGTTTTAACCCAAAAGGCCAAGTGTGTGAACCAGAGCTCCTTAAATTATCAATACGTGCATGTACAAGCTTGGTACGAGCTGTGCCAGATTTACAAACTGTAAATGAAGCCAAGGCCACAAGACTGCAGAATGAAACAAATATAAAGCTAGCCTGCTAGCCGGCTCTCCTGTTGTTTTTTTCGCGCCACATAAACATTTTCGAAAAAAACAACAGGAGAGCATTGTATTGGAAATGTCTATTCGTTCGAGACAATAGTTAAGTCTACTTACATAACAGAAATTGTAAAATGGTGCGAGAGGAACGTCTCTCATAACATTAAAACTACTTCTTTTAGTTTTCTCGAATGAACACGTTTGCTGGGGGAGAGATCCTTAAATCGTGAATTTGTAATAAAGAGTCAAGTTTACTCATCACAGAACTTCAGAGAGATATTACAGTAATGCCTAATGGTTCAGAAATAAGGAAAATTATGGGAATGGGGTCTCCACATATAGGAAAGCTTTCTGGCTGAAGAAATACAGTATTGAGGTAATATTATTCTCGAGTGTTTTATTGGCTATTCAGTATGTTAGGCTTGTTCGTGGAAAACACCTTTGCTGATGTAATACAAGATTCACAGAAATTGGAGAAAAAGAAGCAGGCGGGGGTTGGTCACAGACTAAAAGGTTTAAATCGCTTAGATTTGATTTAATCAGTCGCTTTTAGCATTTTTACTATTTACTTTTTCAATATACTTTGGAAAATTTACTTTGGAAAGAGTGTACTACTAATATTAATTTAAGAGTCGAGTGAATTTTTTTTTGAGAGGTTGGACGGTATGTGTAGCTTTAAGAAATTTGATCGTATTGTCGGACACTGCATGCGGATTGTGAAATCTCCCGTTAACCACTTATACCTCTCCAATGCAAATTGCCCCAAGCGAATCAGCCTTATCAGGGTTGTTTTACTGTTTCTTTTAGCTTTAAAATGGCTTTATGACGAAGAGTATCAGTGGTTTTTTGTTGTTTTTTAGTGGGTCCCAGTGGCATGCTGGCAAAATAATCCCCAATGAATTAGCATCCAAATCTGCCGCACCCAAGCCACCTTAAGCCCTGGCAAACTTATAATTAGCTGCGTTTTCACAAATCATTCTTTGAGGGGAAAGTCAATTCCAGTCTGCTATCATTGCAGCAAATGTTACGTAAGACCTCTGTGCTGCTATACGATATCCCCAACTAGTCGAACTGAAATAAATCAAACACCGAACTTTAGGAAAGGGAAATCGTTAACGCTTTAGTATCATCTATTAAATATGCGAAATGAGTATTTGTCAACTGATTTAACCTTGTGGTTTAGGGAAGGGAGAAATGCAAAAAAAAAATAAGAGTGAAAATCGGGAATTTTTTTAGTCAATTACCTTTATTATGAGTCCTTGTTTCAGAAGCACCGTTAATAACAGATTCGTTTTCTTCTTTTTCTTCTTTTTCTTCTTCTTCTTCTTCTTATTGTTATTATTATTTAAAAATTATCAAACGTTAAAAAGACTACAGTTTCAATAAATACGATCAAGAGTCTAAAACCTTATTGCTGCGAGCCGCAGCTGAGGAGCGCGTGATCAGGCCCCGTGATCAGCGAAGGAGCGACATGAGCGGCGTGGTTATGCAAAGCCAAAG
>JAOBYE010680407.1:0-11656 GCA_025403585.1 Parazoanthus swiftii
TATGGGCAAAACCGAAATTTGAGCTATGTCCGCCATTTCGATGATCATGTCTGATTTTTACTGACATTCACTCTTAATCCCTAAGAAGTTTGCCCAGCATAAGATGTTCAAAAGAGGAATTAATTGGATTTGGCGAAACCGTTTAAAGCAACACGAGTTTTGAAATTGCCAAAAATTTTAGAATAATTGCTGATAAAGAATTATCTCGTCATTGCCAATGGTCGTTAGACCATTTGAAGTCATATGCAGGAGAAAACAACATAGAGTACAAATTCTCAGTATTTCACATTTTGAAGAAATTACGTTCTAGCATAGGGCAGATTTCAAATTTCTAATAGTTGGCAAGACCATTTCTCAGGGCCTCTCCACGTCCAGGCTGGATCAGATTTGTGCCACCGCCATAAAGAAAGCTATTGCTTACGGTTTGTATTCCATCGCTGTCAGAGATTGTTACACGCTTTTTTTAGAAGAACAACTTTATAAGAACAACGAGGCTCAGATTTTCCAAAGATTTTAAGCAAATGTATGGGAGAAATTAAGAAAAACCCGAGGCTCTGATTCTTATACAAAGGGCGTGTATCCGAGCCAAAGTAAAGTAGTTTTTATTGCGATCGCAAGTGATTTTTCACATACTAAAAATTGATACGAGGAGAGAGGATAACCTTGTCGGATTCCCTTTTCTAAGTTAAAAGAACCAGGAGACAAGTTCATTATTTATCATGTAATTCGCTATTTCATCATAGAAAATGTATACCCAACGTATATGAATTCGCTTCCAAATTTCAAATATTTTTTAAAAAACTCTTTCCATAAAACTTCATTCAATAGTGTCAAAGGCTTTCTTGAACTCTGGAAAAGGAATTCCGGGTGTTTCATTATTATCAGCATGTTTTTTCTAGTGTATATCCCTTTGAGAGATCTTGTCTGATCGGCATTAAAGATTGCCAATAAAACGTGTTTTAGTCGGGAGGCGATGCACTTCAAATGCATGTGGATTTGCACCTCTCCAGGTGAAACATTTTGGGTCAAGGTTTATAGCCTTATTTTGCCTGGGTCTTTGTGAGCTCTCTCGGCCTGACGGAGGGGGAGGGGGATGGATAGAAAGATTCTTCTCAAGCGAGGTCAGGAACTGGAAAAAAAAGTAAGTCGACCTATGCAAGCTTTAAGTATATCTTGAATCCAACCCTGAAAATTGGCTAATGTGCTTTTCTTAAAAAGTCTTAAAAACTTTTAAATGGCCATACTAATTTTACTAACAAATCAGCCAAGGGGGAGGTGTCAGTCGGAAACCCCATCATTTTCGAAATGGTTGCACATAAAAGATCAACTTTGGTGTTCAAGCAGCTTTGGGTTAGCTATTTATTTCCAAATAAACAAACAAGTTTTAAGAACTGCCGCAATGTCTACAGTCGTTTACAACATGTCCACCATCTTGACCGCCATCTTGGATTTTTCAAAGTTTTATTTTTAAGCAAAATTGCGCAAGTTTGCTTGAACTTAGTATAAAACATTTATTTCAGCCTCAAATAGGAAGTGAGGACTAAAGGGAGAAAGAACAACAGAACAAAAAATGTCAAAAAACAAAAACTTCTGTCAAAAAATGTGCTCATTATTGTTATTTCCGTATACGGCATCCCTCTATATTAGGATTATTGGCCGTCCACAACACCGGCATTAGCCCATACCCTTACCGAAAAGTGTGTGGATTCTTTTAAGTCCCCCGAGAGACTCGACTAACGGCTTAACATCCCTGTCCACAGACATTGTGGATGATTTTAAACTACAATTACTTCAAAATTCACTTTGACTGCTTCAAAGCTTTAGAAAACCCTTGAAAGGGAGGAGGGGGTCGCCTGGTTAGGAAAATCGAGTTCCTAAACATAGCAAGGGCACAAAAAACTGAAAACTAACCAAGTAGCACAAAAGTAAAACAAGAATAGAAACGGAAATGAGATTGACCACGTCTGTCCTAATATAACAGTTATCAAGAACAACAACAACAACAATCGTTTATCTGTACTCAGGGTTTACATATAGATAGAGAGAAATAATAAGGTATCGTTTACAAAGCTCAGTACAGGTACCTGAAATAACCAGTGACGGAGAAATGAGTCAGGTTACCCTTACATTGAACAACTAGAACTAGAAGAGCGGTTTGTGCAGCCTTAATACAATTAAATACATAAAGTAAACTAGTTCAGTGAAAAAAACACGTAAAAGAAAAGCCAGACGGAATCTCAACAAGTATAATTTCTTGTAATTTACTGCAAAAGTTGTATGTACGCATGAATGATATATATATTTTAATATTGGTAGGTATTTACGTAAGTATGTTTCTTTTAGAAGGAGTTTTAGATCTTCAGAGAATTTTGCAACTCATAACTTTCCGGTTTTAAGTTAACGTGGGAGGCCACGGATGTTTATTTATGGAAAGTATCTATAGAACTAGATGTTAATAATGAATTTATCTAAAAAAATTAACAAATAGTATTAGGAATTGGTAATAGTCAACAGCAACTATTCGGTGGAAAAGCTAATCTTCCGGCGTTTTCTCTTGTATCAGATATATCACTTGTTATTGTAGACAATGTTGAACTTCACATCTCACTTAAACTACTCTTCTATGGCGAACGCCGATCAAGGTTGTTTGGAGTTCTCGTCCAGAGCTGCCCGAGGTGAGACGGCTGAGAGAGCAGGCTATTTAAAGGTGCATTTTCATAAGGAAACGAAACTGAGCAGGTGCCGCTGGCATGACAAAAGGAATTCAATATTTTGAAAACAAATGCACTGAGCAAAAACAAAGTCAAATATTGTAAAAAAGTCCGATTTTGATAAAGAAAATCGAAAGTGTAAAGCCAAGTGATCGAAAAATAAGTCGAGTTACACGCTGCACTTTATTGGTTCGATAATCATATTATTTGTATTTCATTAAATAATTCGGTTCAATATAATGATCTTAAGTTAAAAATTTGGGCTTCCGCTCCCATTTATTATGTATGATTGATAATTTGGCTCAATCTTCTCCAAATTAAGGTCTACTAAAATAGGAAAGCCGAGTTCCGATCGCTTGCACATGCACGGAAAATTACTGTTCTCCAACATTCAAATAAACTAAACGGATATTTTCTAGATAAAGCTATGATTTATTTATTAACGACTTACATGTAGTTCGTAGTTTTTCGTGAAATAATTATAAGCTTTTTTAGTTTAAAAAAGAAAGAAGAGAAATAGACACACTTTCTCTAAGCATAAAATACGGTTCCACTATTTCTATTAGCACTCCCTCCTCTTTCCCAGCCCCCTTTATAGTAGTAGTAACATACTATTGTTAAAGAAAATCCGGCTAAAGCTTGACTTTTTGTATGCAGTGACATTTAATAATGCGAAAATCGTAAGTAGAACAAGCTTATACTTAAATACGTATTTTGACCAACACAGCTGTCAAGTCCTCGTTTTAATTTATTTCATAAACGCCTCCCCCGGTTAAAAGCCTGCAAGTAAGTAAACATCCCGATGCTTAACAGTGCTTTAACAGTATGTAGAAAGTCAAGATTTAAGTTTTGTTGTACAATTTTTCCAAGGAAAAACTGAAGGCGGCAATTATAGACCGATACTGGTTAATCGTGAAATAATTGAAAAGCATAGCACTTTTGTTTTCTAAGAAAACTTTAAGCTGACAAGAGAACAGTTTAAAATTTTGATGCACGTATCGAATGTCCAGGATTTTTTAAAAGAAAATATATGCATCTGGAGTGAGAAAAACATTGCACGAAATTATTTATTCTACCCCCTTCTCCATCCTCCCACGTAATCTTAATTAGCCAAATTTCATAGCCTAACTGTTCAGCTCTTCCACAAATTTACCCGATTGTTTTTAGTCCGTTCTAGTTTTGAAAAAGAAGTCGAGAGCTGGTTTTAAACAAAATGGGGAATAGGAATACTTTTTTTAATTAAATGCAATAGTTATCATAGTTATCATGACCATGCAAATCAACTAATTTCTTATTTAGGATCTCATTTGTTCATTTTTGGTATATTTAGCAACACTTTCCTAGTAGCTGACAGTCATGTGACGTTATTTGACTATTGCTAAGCGATATCCTTTAATAGCAGATGCATTGAGCATTAAGCCTTAGCCAGTTGTTAGCTGGGACATATGGGAAGTAAGTTTACACTGTGCCTAATCTTGTGTCACAGTCATCGCCGGAAAGATCGACATGGAATTAACATTAACAAAGAATGAAGAATTCTGTTCACTTAGTAAAGTAGAGGTGAGAGCAATTAAGTTTTATCACAAATACAAAATGGTTCTTTTTTTGAGTAAAAAGTCAATTATGTTCTTGGATTTAAAGGTCGGTTTGCAGCTTCAGCATATCTAGGCTGTTCTCGTTATCTAGTCTTTTTCTTGGAGCAAGAGATTAGTTTAATCTTCGCTTTATAATTGTAAATCGAAAGAAAAAAGTAAGATAAATGACGATTACATGGAAGTTAGTAAAATCACATTGCCTCATGCAGTATTGAAAATGGAGTTTTTACTTCAACATCCTCAATTTTTTTAACAATACGGTCAAGTCCTTTCTTACAGCGAAAAGGTAATGCGTTTTACAAAAAGCAAACGAGAGTCTAAAACTAATTTGCATAAAATTGCCCAGATATATCGCGGTTATACGTGTTATAACAAAGTGGCTTCTATAAGAAGTTTTAGAATTTTAATCAAAACTCATTTTTCATTTACTTGTCACTTTAACGTGTTTACCCTTGTCCGCATCCCATTTAAAAAGAGGGTCGTCTATTGACAACTATATATATAAAAAAAATTGTATATATAGTCGTTATATAAACGTATGCATATACATTTCTCTTCCATTGATATATCGAGTAAACTCGGCAATTCATCGTATACCGGTTTTAGGATAATTAAGGCAGCGACTGCTGTCCATTTATGGAAAGTAGCTACAAACCTACACAGGATGTAAAAAATATATTAATAGCTGGACGAGATGTAAACTATAGAACAACAGGTTACAACAAAAGATCCAAACAGGAATTGAGAAGTAAGAAGTAGCTCAATATCACTGGATGTAAATAATAAATTACAACTGGACGAGATGTAAACTTAGAACGACATGTTTCAACAAAAGATCCAAACAGGAATTGAGAAGTAGTTCAATATCACTGGTTCATGAGACATCTCATAGTTGAGAGTATTCCCCTTGTTTCAGATAAATGTTTTGCTTGTGGACAAGGCTAATATATCGAGGGAACGTCAGTATTACCCTATCGTCTATCGATTCAGCACCGCCCGTCGGGCATTAAGCGGAAAGCCTATCTGTTTGGCGTTCTCCCAGAATTACCCTAATTAGTGATACGGCTGAGTAGGCAGGCTATTTTTAAAAAGTCAAACAAGGAAAACAAGAAGAAGAGTGTGACGAGTGCTGCCAGAGGGCTGAAAGAGTTACTCGGAGGACCATCATGTTCTAATGTCCGAGTTTGTTTAAAAGTCCCGTAACTATTAGCGGAAGCGGAAATGCACGTAAAAACGTATTAACCCAATTTTTTGGCCCAATTTTTTTTTATTAAAAACCATATAATTTCCCGCTGAAGGAGGCTACCATCTTCCAGCAATAACATTTTGAGATCAGATTGGCTACGCAAATACAACCAGTATATTATTCTTGCTAAACCCAGTAACGGTTAAAATAGCCCCAAGAACCTTCTTCAAAATACTTATTTCATTCAACCTGAAGTCTAAGTCTCCCTTGTAAGATATGCACAAGCAAAACATTGGAATAACAAAGGAATGACAGGTGGCCGTCGAGATGGAACAAGCTCGCAATAGTTCTTTTGTCTATTCCAGTCCTGTAAGCAGGGGGATGCGACCCCCACCCCACCACACCGGGCTGAAAAGGTCCGCATCCGTAGGCTCAATTGAAATGAAGAAGTCCGAAGAAGTGTACCCGTAAGAATTGGCGTTACCGTAAGTCGAAACAACTAAAAAATTTGCTATGAGTACGTTTGTAGCTTAAATTTACCTTGGAGAGCATCACTTTACGAAATTTTTGAAACTAATCGGTTTTTTGATGGATTGTTACGGACATACATGGAACATGGAAATTGTTAGTACGAAGCACCATTGGTTCGCATCCCCCTCCCAACAAACTTTTGGACTACTGGTCTATTTTCATTTGTTACTTAATTCCTCGTGACTGTGCTGCTTATTTCACAAGTGTGAAAAAGTCTGTCACTTATACGTCAGCCTATTTCACAAGTGTGAAATAGGCTGACGTATAAGTGACAGACTTTAAACACGGACTCTGAAAAAAAAATTGTAATAGAAAAGGATTATCACCAGCAACTGTATAATGTCGTCTCTCAGTTTGATGGTCTATAAAGTATTATAAACTTTGAAATACAGTAATATAAGACAAAATTGAGGTACTCAGTTTTATACCCTACAACAGAAAGTTTTGTGTTGAGACATGACTTATACAATACAATACCTGATACAATACAATACAATATATTACAATATATTAACTCTATTTACAATATTATTTTGTTAAGGTTATTCACATAGTAGATTTAGAACTTTACAACTTTATACTGTATGTCACTGCAGACAGGAGAAAAAAGAGGTAAAAAACTATCCCCAATTTCGTTGCAGACAAGATCTCAGTTACCTAAAAGGATCGAAGTTTGCAAAATTGCAGTTTGCATTTGAGATGGATGAAATTTTCGGCGAAACATCTATTGAAGAGTTTGTTTTTCGTCAATACTTTATGTATACCTTCTTTACTTTCCGGGTAAAGGCAAAGACATAAATCATGATTCTTCTTGATTTATCGTTGTAATATTGGTAAAAATTGTGCATGTTTTACCTAAAAGATAATTCATACTAGATGTTCGGTTGAATAAAAAGTGTATTTATCGATAATCATGGTTTATTAAATTATACAAAGCAATACGAGCAGAAAATGAATTGATTGTTGAATATTCAGTCCTCTTGCCCCAGCAAAGTAAACTCTTCAGGTAACCTGTACCAAAAGGCTTATAAGGACACTTGTGGTTTAATTGTAACTTTCAACAAAAAGTATACGTTCGAAACATTTTTAGTTGAACAATTGTTTCTTATAACTTGTCTTTGTCGTATTTCTCGTCAAAGTAGCCTTACCGGGTTTTTATCCTCGCTTGCAGATTATGTCGAAAGGCAACAAATTGCAAAAACTTCACCTTGCAGCTTTGTCAGGAAATGAATCGGACGTGAAAAGACTTCTCAACAAAGGAGTTGGTAAGTTAATCACAAAGCTTCCTCCAGTACGTCCTTATTTACGTTTTGAAATCATCAATGATTCATGTATTCTAACTGGCTCCCAGCAGCAGTGACTACAGAGTCAATAATATGCATGGAAAAATTACTGCAATCTGATTGGCTAAAATCTCCAGACCTTTATTTATCCCAAACAGTGCAATTACAAGTCAAAACATTGGTTCAGTATACAAAACAAATAGGCGGCCAAGTTTGGCGAGTGCAACAAAGACTTAGAAAACAAAGCATCCAATAAAAGCACAAACAACTGGCTTAAAGTATGGATATCTTGGGCAAATCAGTCTGAGCTTGATGACAACAAGGAAAGTTGCAAGAAATTGGTTAATTTCAGGAGCCTGAAGTAAACGCAGAGCTCGAGGAGTTTTACGCAACGGTTTCACGAATGCATATTGTTAACTAGTAATTGAATGCTTTGTTTGTGTACTTTTGGATCAGAAATTTTAGATAAGTCTTTGAAATACGGCAATGCTAACTAAAAGCAAATTGGAAAGCAAGATCATTTTTTTGTGAACATCTGAAGGCCTAGGTAGTTCATTAGTTTCAGGGTTGTCGGGGGTACTGCCTTGGTTTCTAATTGTCGGAAATGTTAGTCTTCCATCTTAAAACTATTTTATCATGTATTTCGCGCGTGCAGATGTGAATTTGCGTGACTCGTTTGGAAAGACACCTCTACATAACGCTATCCTCGGTAACCAAGTGAAGATTGTTGAGATGCTACTAAAGTCAGGAGCTGATGTAAAGGCCACAGACGAGAGGGGAGACACTCCTTTACACACAGCAGTCCGTGTTGGCAACGAGGAAATTGTAGCGGTAAGGATTAGCTAGCAGTGACGAGACAGTACAAGGGCGGCTATGTACTAAGGGTTGTTATATTCCGTTGCCAATCCTTCAGTCGATTCCAAAATCCGAATCCTTAAAAAGCCAAATCGTAGGGACAAATATTGGCCGAAACAAAACAGTTCCTAAAAAACTTTTCAAGTTTCCATTTATTTAATTTTTGGTTGCTATAATGTTGAAACAGTCAACATTTTGAGGATAGCTGGACAAGGATTTACCTGCATTTAAACCATACTCGTTTTTCACAAAAAAAAAGGAAAGGAAGGAAGAAATGTTCAGAAAATTTCAGGCTGCAGTTCAGCATCCCGGAAAAACCACTAGGGTCTGTTAAAAATTATCTCTCTTACTCTTTGGAATGTACAAATGTTGATTTTTAAAATACAGTTCTGAATAGAAATGTATTTTGGCTTGTTCGATTACATTTTTGACTGATAAAAAAGCATATCTCACGGACAGTGTTGTTTATACCTAGTAAAACTTGTGAATTTAGAAATAAAGAAATACATGAATACACGTACATACATACATACATACATAAATATATACATACATAAATCTAAAAGACTGAAATCGGACTAGCAACCCCCTTCCCCGTAATAACTGACCGGTAAACTAGTTTAAATAAAGGTCTTCATTTCGTTAATTTAACATATACGTTCCCCGTCATAAATGGTATTGCTTTCGTCTTCAGCACCAAATACACAAATTTTAATGAAGCCCTTACACTATTTTTCCCACAGACACTCCTGAAAGACCGGCGCTGCAGCGCGAATGAGAAAGGTCACATCAAGTATTCTCCACTTCACATCGCCGCACAGATCGATAATGTCAATATTTGCCAGCAATTGGTAAGTAACAACGGACTTTACAAAATACCTGTACCTTGAGGGAGATTGACAAAGGAAAAGTGGTATCAACATAATCGATCGACATAGGAATAGAGGGATCATGAGGCAAAGGTTCAACAAATTCTGGAGTGATTATATCTCAGTCTTTAGACCAAAGTAACCATTAAAGCTTTTATACATTATAAAAATAGGAATGGAAACGATTGGCTTCTCTTTAGTTACTCATATAAACACCACTTTTGCAATGAATAACCAATCACAACGCACGTTTCAAACTCCCTAACTATTTACTTATCCATGTTATTATTTCATACTACTGCCATACAAGTTTAGCTGACGCTTTGTCTTGATTTACATAAAGTAACGTTTTTATTATGTTAGGTTTTGATTCTTGCTTTACTGTTAGAAAACGGGATCAGTCCATAAAAAAACAAAGAATAAAACATAATGGAAGCCAAGATTAAGAATACTTATCCTTGTCAATTGCCAGGACAGAGGTGCTGCTTATAACAGTGAGTCATACTTGATTTTCCATGCAAAAAAACCCTCTTTTCATGCTGTAAGTACATACAAAAGGTAGCTGTTTTCTCTGATATAAGATGAAACGTTTTTCTTGTGTTAAGGCCCCCCAGGCTAACTCAGACAGTCTCATACAATGATAGTAATGCAAGCAAGAGTCCGCAAATTTAGGCAAAGAAGGTACATAGAGGACCTTCTCTACCCCCACATCATCACCACTTCTAGTCGACCCCAACTGAAATACTTAATCGAGTAAGTAGAAGATGTGCTGTTTACGTTGTAGGTGGAGCACGAAGCCCATGTGGACTATCGAGGAGAGGACAACATGACGCCACTTGGCCAAGCTGTTTCCAAAGGAGCTCAGAGTGTTGTAGATTACTTCTTCAAAATTGGTAAGTAAAAGAAATAAACAGTGCATCTTTATTCGTTGATCGGACCAGGAAATAAAATGGAAGTCAAATTTTTTAACTGCATCAAATCTTAATCTATGTTGCATGATTATCTGTTTATACAAATTCCAGCACGAATGCGTGACGAGGAGACATACAATAGAGATATTCTCCAAACTAAGCATGCATCCCAACTAAAAGAAAGCAAGAAGTTACAACAAAATATAACAGAA
This sequence comes from Parazoanthus swiftii, assembly GCA_025403585.1. NCBI lineage: Eukaryota > Metazoa > Cnidaria > Anthozoa > Zoantharia > Parazoanthidae > Parazoanthus > Parazoanthus swiftii. The sequence goes on from JAOBYE010680407.1 coordinate 10,154, forward strand.
AGAGAAAAAAACATAATGATTCTAAAAATAAAATTATCAATAGCTTGACGTATTAGTAAAATTCTCAAAATTTATAACACAGACTAATTAAAATGTGGCAAACGACATACGTCAGTATTTGGAGCAAAATCTTAGAATGGGAGAAGGACGTCACGAGAAGAGCGGCATTGAACAGACAAATTTCCATGTTTATGTGTTGTTGGTGTCAAATATTTGAGGACTAATAAATGAAAAAGGAATTCAACTTGACCACTTATTAATTTTATTGATATTCGTGGAATACCTTAACACTAGCTGGTCGGCAGTTTACTAATTAGCCCTCCAATTTTCCAAAATATGTAAATGATACTAACTTAAGATAATGTGTTTTATGATAAGTAGAGTAACAAATTACTCTCATATTGAATTTATTAGTTAAGTTAATGCAGTTTCCTCACTACTCATTTTCAGCCAAAGAAACTCACCTTAACATGGACAATTTGTTGTACAATGTCGATAGCGAGGGGAGCACTTTGCTACATCTGGCTGTTGACAGCGGCATAGTGGCAGTAAGTATTTCAGCTATTTTGAAGTTGAAGCATTCGTCTTTACTTCCACGCTAATCTCTTTTATTTACTGCTATCAACGATTTCTTAGTTTTGTTTGTTTTCTGCACATTTTAAACTCTTCTTTCTGTCATAGCATTTACACCATTTGGTTAAAAGAGATACGATTAACTGTCAGCAACAGTTTAAAAATGCTAAGCATACGCTTAGCACACTGCTTATCTTTTGAGTTACCACATGAAGTAGGAAAAGTGCTGCCTACAAACGGTTCAGTCCATCACGATCAGGACAAGCTGTCGTCGGCATTCCAACCTTTTCAGTGCCGCATGTAGGTGTGCAAAAAAGGATCTCGTCAACAATCCGTGAAACATTGAAAACCAATTTTAAAGGAAATCCAACAGGTACAATCCTGGTAGGTGGAGAAGGGTGGTAAGGTTAGTGGCATGTTATATAAAAATGCCATAAGCACCTTCTTTTAAGAAGGTTTTAGAAAATGTCGTTCTATACTATTAATCACCATCATCACTTTAGTGGTCCCTCTAATGCTGAGTTTTGGAGAGATGTGAAACCAGCAATTAGACAATGATAATTTATGTATTTTTGGTTTTAGATTGTCGGGCTTTGCCTGAAGAATGGAGCAAGGGTAAAGCAGTCAAAAGTAAGTACACTTAATTTTTATCTTGTCTAGAAAGGAATGGGAGTGGTGATGGTCGTGGTTGTTGGGCCAGGGAGTCAAAGACGTGCTATAAGTGGAATTTTTTTTTTCTTACAAAAAAGAGGCACCCAGTTTCATTCTGTGTATCGTTATTTCTTCCCAGTTCCGGATCGATCAGCTGAGTCATTGATTTACAAGACATAAACATATATACATCTTGTATTTTATTTATTTATTTATTTATTTAGTTAGTTAGTTAGTTAGTTAGTTAGTTACTTATTTACTTATTTATTTATTTATTTA
>JAOBYE010680518.1:0-11654 GCA_025403585.1 Parazoanthus swiftii
TATACATCAAGGTGGCTTCATGTTTTTTCCTCCTTTGTTCAAGAGTGTCCCAACCTAATTGCTTTCTAATTTCGTGGAATCTAACATCGTATCCTTGTTTTGTTATCACTCTAGCTGCCCGATTTTGTGACTTTTGTAGCCTGTTTGCCGAATCAGCGGAAAAATTGTTCCATACAATACAGAGACAGACAGAGACAAACAGAGACAGACAGAGACAGACAGACAGACAGACAGATAGACAGAGAGAGAGAGAGAGAGATGAGAGAGAAAGAGAGAGTTGTAAAAAATACGAACTGAAATTCGATAGGGTGCAAGGTACGTTTTAGAGAATTCGGACAGAGTTTATATAAGGTATAACCCATTTTCAGGAAAGGGGTCTCATATACTGGCCCCAGTTCAGATTTGGATTTGGCGTCGGCCTTATCTGTAGCTTGCCTAGTGTTAGTGGGAGATCTCCTTAGTGCCTTTTGCTGCTATTGCGTTAGATGTTGAGGCGGACTAGTAGCAAAGTGTAACCAAGTCTTGGCGCAGGGGTTCCTAAACTGTGTAAGTGACATAGTCTGGGCATTGCCATCCCTAACTGTTGCTGGCTCGTGTTTCACTGCAGTTTTTGTCTACAGACGGCTACTGAGAGACCGGTATACCAAGTAGCGGTGGGCCAAGGTGTTGCGGTGTGGAGCGGCTACCTAATTTGGTCCTGAATCGGTGAGTGGATAATCATAGAATACTGTAAGTTGTGGGTTTGAGCAGAGCATTATTCATCTGGCTATACAGTAGGCTTAATTAATTTCTCAGAGTTTGCAAACAAATTTGTATGACTGCCTTTTTAGCCGTTAACCAGATCTTGTATACACACTTGTCACGCCTGCATTTTCTTTGCAGGAAAATCGAGTAAGCGCGAAGCGTTTTGGGGCGTTTTTCGGGGGTGCGCGGTTCAAAAAGCGTGTGCTAAAGGTGATGAGGTGCTATGTGCTGAAGCCTTATAGGATTCGAGCATAACTCTCAGCGAAGGGGAGTGTTGGCGTGGCTAAGTGTGAGATATTTGCTAAACAAATGTCGATAATTCCGATCTCTGGGCCTGCCACACTCTTCTGTAGGCAGTGGCAGCACGTCAACATATAACCCATTTTCCAGAAAAGGGTCTCATATACTGGTCCCAGCAAAGATTTGGGTTTGGCGTCGGCCTTATTTGCAGCTTGCCTAGTGGGAGATCTCTTTGAGATCAAAGTCCTGATACAAATAAATTCCCGATTTAAACAATTGCAATTTTAGACCAAAAATTAAGCTGCTTAATCAACAGTCCATTATTTAGTGACCACTTAATAGGGACAGCACTGTGTTTAGAAAACAAATTAAATCACAAGTTATCTGCTGTATTCCTTCATTTATTTTTGTAACTCAAATATAGAGTTACGTACTGTAAAGAGCACCTGACCTTGTCCATTATACAAGATTATCAGTATACTTTACACCGGTGTTGAGTACAAACAAAGAAGAATTACAACTTTCCGGACCCTTAAATGGTAAACTACAATTAGGTGGGCGATGTTTAGTACCGTTTTTTTCTAAAAAATAGTAAAATCTTTGTCAACTTGGCTACCAAGGAAAAGCACGAAAACGATTCGAGGTTGGCACATTTTGTTTTACACACAATTTTCAGACACATTAAAGGCTCCGTGGAGCTTGCTTTTGAAAGAGTAATTAGTTTTACTAGTGCTCTTAAGGGTTATGAGAAGTGAGAGGTGGGAGGAGGAATGGAAATTCCATGTAATCGCCCAAGCTTCATAATTTGCAGTCCAATTTTAGGAAATCCGTTTAGAAAACAAGTTTAAACGAGAATTTCCGACAACAAATTTTCACCTACTTTTGTTGTTCCAAAAAGTCTCTACTAAAGTTTGACTAAGCTTAACGTATAAGTTTCTCGCAAAATTTCATAACATCAAGCCATCACCACTTTGTTTACCTGCGCAAGAACTGTTGGCGTTTTCGTACAAAACGCAATTCAAGATGAACTTTGTCGATTAAGAATGCTTATGGTGTGGGCTTTGAACCTATGAACTGAGTAGACTACCAACAATATCTCTAGTGCAGACTCTAGACCTACTGGAATGTATATGGTATAGCTTTCTACAGTGCGGACTATGGACCTGTGAATTATGTGAAGTAAAATTATTTACAGTGTGAACTGTGGACCTGAGGACTGTGTAAATTAAAGTATCTATAGAATGGACAGTGGACCGTTGCGGGATGTCTGGCGTAATAACATCTATAGCAGAGACTTAGGATTCAGTTGAATAAAATATTTTATTATGTTAGTTGTCGACGTGTGGAGCAAAAGTGTCTATAAGTGGACTAAAGACTTGTGTAGAGCAGAAGTGTTTGGTGTCGACTATGGACCTCTGGGCACTGCGGACTAAAACAATGTAATGTTGAACGACGACAAGTGAACTTTGGGGATTGTCAGTGAACCTGTGAACAGTATAGACAACTAACAGAATCTTTGGTGTGGACTTTAGACTTGTGGGTTTTCTGGAATAAGAATATTTAGAATGGCCTCTGAACCTGAGAACTTGGTGGTCTAAAAGACTTTATAGTACAGACTGTGGACTTGCGGACTGATGATGATGATGATGATGATGATGATGATGATGATGCTAGTGATGATGATGATGACTCTTTTTTAATAAGGGGCGTAGTTATACAGTTAAAAATTAAACCGTATTCTCACTTGCGACCCTATATTAACACTAAGACTACAATATTACCAACAATAAATTTAAGAAGGCAAAAATTATTAATACGTTAAGGAGGAAAATAATACTATCATATGTCACAACAATAAAAAATTAAAAGGCATAGTTTAAAAGATACTGAAATTTAAAATACCACATAAATCTTAAAAGTATCTTGGGTGTTCTGAGTCATTATAAACTTGGAACATTCCTTCCTCAGACCCCTTGAGTTAAAGTTTGTCTGCTTTCCTAATTCTTCCCACTTCTTTATACAGCCGTAGAAAAACGTGCGTTTTAGACGAGTTGCTTTTTGCCTGGCAATCGGACTGTAAGTGGTTGCACATTCAAATGTAGCTAAACTGTAAGGAGTAAAATTATCTATAGTTTGGACCATGTACCAGTGCATTGAGTGGAGTAAAAGATTCTAAAGTTTAGATTGTGTACCAAAGGACTAAACCTGAGTGGAATAAAAGTATCTATAGCTGGAATTTGTATACCAGTGGAGTGTGTAGACTACAAGCAACTATAGTTTGGACTATGCACCAGTGGATTGTGTGGATTCAAAAAAGTATCTATAGTTTGAATTTGTGTACCAGTGGACTGTTTGGACTAAACGTTACTGTAGTTTGGATTTATGTACCAGTGGACTGTTTGGACTAAACGTTACTATAGTTTGGATCTATGTACCAGTGGACTGTTTGGACTAAACGTTACTGTAGTTTGGATTTATGTACCAGTGGACTGTATGGACTAAACGTTACTATAGTTTGGATTTATGTACCAGTGGACTGTTTGAACTAAACGTTACTATAGTTTGGATTTATGTACCAGTGGAATGTTTGGACTAAACGTTACTGTAGTTTGGATTTATGTACCAGTGGACTGTTTGGACTAAACGTTACTATAGTTTGGATTTATATACCAGTGGACTGATTGGACTAAACGTTACCATAGTTTGGATTTATGTACCAGTGGACTGATTGGACTAAAAGTAAACATAGTTTGGACTATGCACCCGTGGAATGTGTGGAATAAAAATATCTATATATTTTTATTTGTTTACCGGTGGACTGTGTCGAATAAAAGTGTTTATGTGTGGACTGTGTTGAGTAAAACTATCTATGGTATGGAGACTGGACTTCGTGACTGTTTGGAGTAAAGTATTTATGGTATTGACTGTGTGGAGTAGACGTATTTAAAGTGTTAATAGTTGACCTGCTAACTGTGTTTAGCCAAAGTGCGCGAAAACGAGGGCGATAAAAAAAAAACGGGAAAAGTGGTAGAAAGAAAAATAGATCTGGCGAACGGAGTTTAATTTTAAACAATAGTGTGTCTTCTATTTCCCTCTTATCTTGTTTATTTTTTCTCACCCCAGTCTTTTGCGATTTATTTTCCGCGCCGTCGTTGATGAATTCAAGATGAAAAATGGGGACTACACGTAGTCTAAACGAAAATTGTAGTTTTTTAAACGTTGTTTTATTATATTATAATAACAACAACAATAACAGTAATAATAGAAATAATAATAATAATAACAATAATAACAATAATAACAATAATAACATTTTTTTATACTTTATTATTACTGTTTTGAGGAACCGTGTTAATTTATGCGATCTCTTCCTCAATTGCACGTATAAACAGTCCAACCCATTTCGGGTTTTCGTTCGAGTTTTAATAACCAGTGCAGTAGAAACATTCAAATGGCAAAGTGTAAGTTAAAAATATTAATAAAAAAGTATTTTAAAATAAATGATTAAGGGGTCCGGAAGCATTTCTAAGGAAAATTATGAAATGCAATTTTCCGAGATTGCTAGAAATGTGTTTTAAAGGTCTCCGAAGTCTGTGTAAATATAGCAGTGTGGAAGGTTAGAAAGACTGCTATTGTTATTAAATGTTTCAAAACTACTCACTCAGATGTGGATCATACTCGGACTGGGCTAGTAACTGGAAGCGTGCTGCTTCTTAAAAAAATGAAGCACAAAAAAAAAAACTTGTCTTGTAGTCAAGCCGTTAACTGCCTCTGATGTCGTTGAATTTCTAGGGCCGAGAAGCAGTCGGATAAATTACTTCATCTGACGAGGAATTGGAGTACACTAAGGTAAGGTAGTGAGATACTACTTTTAATTGTTGGTGAAAATGGCAATTGTTCAGGCTGTGAATTTGTTTTCGTCCTCAATCACCTCGTAAGTACAAGTAAATAAAATGCACTCGTCAGCACGCAGTTTTCTGTAACAGTGATCCTTGTTGGGTTTATAGTAACATTGCACTGGTTTGCTCCGCAGTCTGCGATGTCGGACCGCAAAGTACATACCACGCCACTTTACAGTAAAGGAAGAATGGTTGTACCCCGTAGCAATGCCGAAACAGTTTGATTGTTGCCGAAAATAGTTTGACCAAGCTATCGTAGAACATAAAACAAAGGAGCGGCACTGAGTTACGAAATTCTTTCTTTTGTTTTCCTTGCGAAATGTATTGTACAACACCGTGAAAACTACAGTTAACCTGTGACATTTTAGGTTAAAAATTCCATCGCACTTACTGTGCTAATTGCAGAGCTAAAAACAAAGCAGCAGTGAGTTGGCATTTCTTTGCTTTTCTTTTCGTTGCGAAAATATTTTCACAACTGCAATTACCTCGAAATGCCAGCTATTGTTGAAGGAAACATTATTCTCTGTAGGTTTTGATAGATTTTATCATTCCCTTCAAACAGTCAAGCAGTGAAGACGAGAGCTGATGAGAGCAGAAGCAAGTTTTGTTCCTCGTTTCAACGAGGCAGTCGGTGCTATACATGTGAAGACGCCTTCCCGAAGTCTAAGAACATGGGTAGAGTAATCGTTCCGTGGGATTCATATCTCGTTGTTATTTACGATTTAGAAACGCTGTACACATTTTGTTCAAGGGAGAGTTTATGAATTTTAACCGTTCACGTCGCAGTTTAAACTGCTAAAGAATTGTATAAACTAACATTTCACTCTTCGTTAAAGTTTTGCTAAAACCACCAATACCGAAGAGCTGTTTGCTGTTATCTTTTGAAACGGTTTTCTCGTGTGCTCGAGTAAAATACACGCTTTTTTATATAAGAACCAGTAAATTTGGCCGAGCTTCGAATTGTTCTTAAACTGTTGTTGGACTTGCCGAGTCATTTTCCCAGGACGATTTCCAGCGTGCATTCACAAATCTAGAGAAGTTGTACAGAGGTAATTTTGTAGCTACGAAGTTTCATATTTCTCCTTTGTGGCCACGTTAAACAACATATTTTACTAATCCTTCCCGTTTTGTTTCAACAGGTGTGCGAAAGACTGTAGTACAAGGGACGGTGTACTTCGCTGAGCATCTGCTGAACTCTCGCTTGCAATAATGACTGGAGACACCAGAGGAGCAAACTAAATTTCGTTTTACCGCTGAAAGCAGTTTTGGATATTTAAGTTTACTCTCGTTAACATGCAAGACGACCGAATTCGATAACGTTCAAAAGCAATATCACGAGCATTCGTTTCTCAAAGCAAAAACTATATTGAACGTAATTCAATCTCTGTGCATGTAGCTTATACACGAGATACTAGAGATCGTACTTTTTCAATTCGAGGATGGAAGCAGATATCTCCGAAGAGTTTTAGTCGTTGTTCAATAAAGCAAAGATTTCCAATGAAATCGGACTTCGAGCTTGAATTCGTTGAACGAAATAAGGCCGGGATAAACTTGATTTTGGTAATTTAGTGACAGCTGTTTTTGGAGGAGAGTCGCCCTTGATATATCAAGTTCCTTTTTCTTTACAAGGTTAATCGGGTGAAAGTCTTGAGATGCATATGTCGACATGTAAGAGCACTAAGTTTTTGTAGCAACTACACGATCGAAAATTATTTTCCTAATGAGTTTGAAGCAGTATTATGTTTAAAAGTCGAGTTTTGAAAATTTTCGCCAAGACTACAACATTTCTGTTTGCAAGTGTCTTCATTCTTTCAAGTACACTTTTTTTTTTGGGTTGAAATTTTTACCAAGTAAAAATTTTTATAAGTGTTTTCGTGGGATTTCAACATTTTTTATAAGTCTTTTCGGGGGGTTTCCAAATTTTTTATAAGTGTTTTTGGGGGATTTCCAAATTTTTATAAGTGTTTTTGGGGGATTTCAACATTTTTATAAGTCTTTTCGGGGGGTTTCCACATTTTTTATAAGTGTTTTCGTGGGATTTCTAAATTTTTTATAAGTGTTTTCGTGGGATTTCTAAATTTTTTATAAGTGTTTTCGTGGGATTTCCACATTTTTTATAAGTGTTTTCGGGGGTTTCCACATTTTTTATAAGTCTTTTCGGGGGTTTCCACATTTTTTATAAGTGTTTTCGTGGGATTTCCACATTTTTTATAAGTCTTTTCGGGGGGTTTCCAAATTTTTTATAAGTCTTTTCGGGGGGTTTCCAAATTTTTTTAAGTGTTTTCGGGGGTTTCCAAATTTTTTTTTAAGTGTTTTTCAAATTTTTTATAAGTGTTTTCGGGGGATTTTCAAATTTTTTATAAGTGTTTTCGGGGGATTTCCAAATTTTTATAAGTGTTTTCGTGGGGTTTCGAAATTTTTCCAAGTCTTTTCGGGGGGTTTCAAAATTTTTCCCAAGTCTTTTCGGGGGTTTTCAAAATTTTTCTAAGTCTTTCTGGTGTTCAAAAATCTTTTTGGGCGAAATGTCTCGAAATTCAAACTTCCCCATGTCTTTTTCCAAATTTTCCATAACTAAAAGCAACAAGAGAGAAAACATGTTGTACAATTGTACATTTTTTTACGTTTTTTTATTTATTTAGTGAATTGCAAGTTGATTCATTTCTTCTACGTGTCGTGTTCAATGCAATGCGTTTTAACCCAGTCGTGCACATTAAGTGCAAAAGCCTCAGTTCCGCCTAAAAAAATTCTTGAAATGAAAAAAAATTCTTGAAATGAAAATAACCTGGTGAAATATTGGAGACCCGATGCCCCTCTAACGAATTATTTTACCCTATCAACTATGTCTCTACCGAGTGTTTAGCGGCAAAGGTTTCGACTTCAATAACTGGTTTGAATCTGTGTTTTAGCTTTCGCTTTTAGATAAAAAGCCGAGGATCTTTAAAGGCCTAACGCCAAGACCATTTTATGAAAAGTTGCGTACTAAAAATACTAACACGGAGAAATTCTATAATACAATTTTCTGCACCTTTCAACAAAATCGACTTTGTCAAAAACATTTTCTGGGCTCACATTCATGTCAAATTCACAAAAATACATCTGGTGATCTCAAAATATGGTTGTACATTTAAGTGTGGATTTCCAAAAAAAAATCTTGAAAACACACAGAAGACAAAAATATTGGAGCGAGACAATTGGAGCAAAAACGCTCGAAAATCTTCTAGTGAAAAACTTCCAATGAAAAATCTAGTGCTATAAAATTGTTCGTTCATAAAGAATTTTACGCAACATTGCAATCGACTTCGAAATACGTTGCAGCTTAAAATGAATGCTTGAAAAGAAATACTTGGGAAAAAGTCTTGTAAACGCATTGCACTGACCATGAACAAAGTTTTATTTTGTAAATACGACACTCACAACTACAATTTAACACTGACTTTGAAAACCAAAGTGCATAGAAGTAACTTAAAGGGAAGGGATGGGTAAAAACTTAACCCTTAAACGGCAAAGTTATTTTTACTAACACTTTAGCGAAAAGGAGGGGGTCAACCGGAACCCCCCCCTCCCCAATACCAAAAAGATGTACATAAAAGATCAAGCTTATTACTTTCGAAATGACTATCAAAACATGTCCGCCATCTTTAATTTTTCGATAATGTATTTTAAACTGTAATTACAATTTTTTCGAAACGATGGATTTCAAAGAAAATCTATTTGCTGAACTCGATGTTTTTTCAAGGGAAATCGGTTTTAAAACTTGTCATCTTTTACTTCCGCCTTAACTAGAGTTTTAGACAACAAATATTTTGTAACAGTTTTCATCTGACTTGCTAAATAAGATCCAAAAAGTCACCAATTTACTAATTCATGTAGTAAAAACTATAGCAACTCTTAACGAAAGGTGGTTTGTTTTTAATCACGAAAATTAAACATCATATTGTGAACTCAGCAATTTGACAAAAAAACTTCGCTGTAAATTTTAACGACAATCACATTGGAAAATATATGGATGAGGGGGTCAACTTGGACGCCCCTGAAAGTTCTAACAAAAGTTACAGTTTATTCTTAGATAAGAAGAAATATTTCTTGTCTGACCTTTCTTTTTTAATTAGCTTCGTGAAATGCTGTTAATTGGTCGAGTTCCGAAAGCAAAATGAAAAAGTGGACGCGTGAGGGAAGATAACCCGAGGTAATCGTATAAATCAAAAAATTTATTGAAGTTAACATAAAAAGGGAAAGTTAACGTTACTTTAAGCCTGTTTGCACTATGACCAAATTTGGGTTGGCGCTATCGAACATTGTTTTCCCTCGTATAAATTCAAGCAAAGTGAAAATAGAAATGCAAAGAAACAAGTGTATCAGAGATCGAATTTGGAAATTGTTGTTTTGTTAAGGACTTGTAGTCTTCAAAAGTTTTCGTCCCCATGATCTCGCACGTTATTTAAAAAACTGCAAACCTCGACAAAATGGAAAACAGACTAAACGCAAAAAAAAAAACCCCGAAAGTGCGCAAGTGCTCGTATTTAACAAATTAGACAATTCCTTTAAAGCTGTCGTGTGCAAACAAGCCCTTATACACAATTATCTTACAACCATGTTAAATACTTATATACGGAAACTCGTTTTGTTTGGTGTGGTTTTCTACTCTCCCACTTTCTGCAAACAAACGCGACGGCAACTTGTGGCCCAACCTAAAAAATAAAGACTAGGCATTAGGATTAGTGCGAAATGAAAACATTTTGTGGGAACTTATGCAAGCTATCGAATAACATTTAAAACTTTGTAGGTAAAATTTGGCTTTGCAACCAAGTTGTAATTAACAAGTTACTGCAAATGAAAATCAAGTTTGGGACTTATATCGAATGATCCGCGGACTAGCACGTGGATTTTCCGAACAACAGTTCTTCTTCAAGAACTCAAATGTCGAGGAAAAATACACTCGAACTCACCTAAGAATGTTTTGGGCGCCATCGTTGCTCCATCGTCTCCAAAACCTAAGGGAGAAATACGAATTAATATTCATTTCTTTTCCCCAGAAACTTTCAACAATAGAAACATTGAAGAGCTCCTTATACTTGCCGCGAGTTCTCTCAACTGTACACAACGCAACACTTTTCAACAGCTTTCGCTCAAACTATACAATATAAAGTTTCCTGCACCAAAGTAACAAGACCAACAAACTCAACTTGCAACGAAAAACATACGAACCTCGTAGTTTGTAAACTCATCAGGTGTTCTTGTTGTAGGACATTCTGTGCGAGAGAAGAGAACTTTTATCAATTGAGAACAACGCACAACAAACAAGCTGGTCTAAACCAACCGGAGAAGCAAAATTCGACAAGTTCACAAGCAAAATAACGACAAAGAGTTTGTGTTTTGCTCACAAACTTGATAGACAAATGTGGCTTACTTTGTTGGTTTGATCAAAAATTTGGTTTTGCTAGACGAGAGTCACATCCGACAGCAACGGTTTCAAACTAAAACTGACCAAAGATTCATCCCGTTAACACTGACGATTCCACGAAGTATGAATATTGATAAATCCCTAAGCAACACTGATTGGTTGAACCCTTCCCCTGATTGTTACTAGTATTCCCCTGGTGACACCGCCCACAACTTTATACCAACTTAATTAGACACTTTCTCAAAACAAGTGTGATTTCCTTTGAAATCGTGTGAGCCGCTTACTCCAATGTATAATCAAGTCTTTCACAATCAAAAGTGTGATTTTCTGTGAATCTCACCTATCGACTGTTTGAAATTTTGTCCCTGATTGTTTCTAGTATTCTCCCAGTGATACCGCCAGCAATTTATAGATATATCATTAGATGTTTTAGGTGTTATTTCCCTTACAATCATGTGAACTGCGCATTCCAGTGTTGATTCGTATAATCAAGGCTTTCACGATCTTTTCAGAAGTGCGATTGCCTTTAGAACTATGTCAACCCTGGAGCCGTCAAATTGCATATTCAAATATTTCCCAAAACAGTCCACAATAAATCTACTTTTAAAAGTATGGGCATTTTCAACGCAGTTTTGCAAGCGAATGATTATGAAAAGCAAAACCCAAAGTATAGCAAACACCAACAAATAAAATTTTACAAGACAACTGAATTCCTAATTCTAAACAACCATAAACATTTCGTCAAAATTATGAAAAGGACACCTTTGTACTCACTTTAACCGGTCTTGCTTCGACTCACGTTTCTTCCTGTTTCGCTGCCAACCGCTTCTCAGTTATAGAGCGCTTCTCCTGCGACCAAAAGGAAACTAAAAATATGTTTCTTATTTATTTAATTTTTATTTACTACATAAAACATCTTAAAATCCTTTATGCATTACCTGCATTCTGAGTGACTAATCGGATTATTAATCAGTACTAAAGGAAAAAGTTTGAATCAAAAGCAAATCAGATGAACCGCCTCTAAAAGTTCCATGATCATAACCATAATAACCATAATAACAATAACAATAACATGACGTTCGTTTGATCTTCCAAAAAGAATTCAGCAATAAAAAATTTTGAAATAAATTGTAAGAAATAAGCATATCTTAAAATATAGATACGAAATGATTTAAAAACTTCAGCGAAAAAAACACACTAGTTACTGTAATTTCTGGATCAGACTACCATAGAGGCACTATAAGACAACAAAACAAGGCCTAAAGCTATTACCGGAAGAAACAAGGAAAAATGATATCAAGGCACAAAAAGGTTGTACAAGTCAGCAAAACCCCTTTTGGACGAAAGCTTATTAAACTTAAGGGCCCTAA
>JAOBYE010680629.1:0-11653 GCA_025403585.1 Parazoanthus swiftii
GACTCACATCAAAATTTTCTAGCGCAATCCCTGCAGTGTATATTTTAAAGGGACATGCTAGCAAAAATATTTGTTGAATGCAGGGTTCTCCCAAAGGAACAGTGACCAGCAATTTTCTCTGTACTGTTGACTTGATCATCAGCCAGCTAAAAATTTTCATTAGATTGCAGTTAGTCTAATTCAAATTTTCTTGAGGGCATGCATCAGACCCCCCTAGAAAGCACAAACCTTTAGTGCTTTTTCTCCCCCTACTTTATCTTTGTCTCCTCTAACTACATGTAAATGTATGCCTCATTTGGGAGAACTCTGTAAATGATACAAGAATGGCAAAAAGGAATTCTTTTCATCTTCTGAAACCCAAAGTTGAAAGAGGGATCAACAACTAAACTACAACTAAACTTTATTTAATGCCGTTGCGCTTGGAGTGGTTGCCCATTCTCCCAAGCCAGTGGATTGTATTTAATCGCTCAATGGCACAGATATTGGCATGAAAGTTGGTTTTGCTGAGGGTGGAAAACTAGAGAACCCGGAGAAAAACCCTCTTAGCCAGAAGGAGATCGACAAATCTCAGCCTATATGTGAAGCCCAGGGTTCGATCCTGGGTCCACAGAGGTATCACATTTTATTAAAAAAAAGCACACAAAACTAAGTTATAATATTAGTTGCATCAAAGCTTATCAAATTTTTTTTCAAAGGGGAACCATTTAAGTCCTTTAATTTTTCAGGAATTTAGCTTACGTAAACATAAAAGGGAGGGAGAAAGGGAGCGAGTGAGAAAAAAAAAAGAAAAAAGGGGGGGACTTTTTTTTCTCGCTTGCTAGCTCCCCTTCTCTATCCCTTTTACACCGCTATGCATCAGGAATTGTGTTAAGATAAGAAGGTTGATGTTAAAACACTGCCTAAAGCACTTGAACTTACTTGTGCACACTTGTAATCAAATTTCATTTTGTACTGACCTCCAATAATAATTTGTCCTCGTCCACTGGTACAAGTTGTAATGTCAACATCCTGTTTCCATGAACATGAAATAGAAATTAAAGTAGATTAATTTGCTATTTTTTTAACTGTGCTCTGTACTGATTTATCGCTAAAACCATGGTTCAACTTTCTTCTGTTTCTTAATAAAACATTTGCAAGAATGTCAATGAAAGGAGTGGAGGGTGGCATGCTCCAAGTCCTCACCCCCTCCCCCTCCATACATGTAAATCAGCCCCTGATATTAACATTACATATTATAATAATTATGTAACCTCTTTCCAGTAATGCTAAGTCATCATTCCTTTTGGGGTTTTGAATCTATTTTTGTTTTATTTTGAAACAAGTTCTACTGCACTGCCAAAATGGAAAAAATGGCTTTCTTACAGTACCAAATCATCAGCACATGTACAGAAACTAATCAGTGGCATCCGGCCACAGTCAAACAAAAAACTTCCCCAGTCACTGGACGGGCTTACAGTTGAAGTTTATAGTTAGAAAGCAACTTTGGAAGAGCCGGAATACTACAGCAAGGGTATAACGATTGAATCACAAAGTTGTTCAGTTGACGTACGTGGTGCAGTGACATCACTGAGAAGTGTCATTGAATGATCGATTCACAGATGTCTGGTCATCTGGCAAGTCACGAAATGATACATCAATAACTGTGGGTTTTGGAGAGCTTTTAAATCTTCGACAAGAAACTCGCAGAGTGCATAATAAAAGCACCTGTATACTAAATAAAACTTTTTCATAAAATGCAGATCCGGCGCAATTACTACCTCTCATATTTATATATAATCATATACGTTTAATTTTAAATATTGGGGCCGGGCAAGATAAAGAAGTAAATACAAACCTTCAAGCGTTTGAGGACTTCGTTAATCTCGGGGTCCTTTAAGTTTAGGATTTCTTTTTCAAAAAAATTGAAGCGACGCCACTGGGGGATAATAACAGAATATTATTAGAACGATCGAAGCGAAGAAACGTGCTGTTACTCTTGCCGAGTTTCCAAGATTGCCAGAGATCTCACCTGAAGAAGCGCCATCTTGGATGTCAAAACTTTCAACTATAGGAAGTCTGGAAACGAAAATATAAAGGAGCATAAACCTTTATAGCCGACACAGAGAAGTATTTGAGGTACTCAATAAATATTGCCCGTTTCTTCGAGTTTAGGGGCCCAGAGGGCCAAGATGTTTTCACCATATTTGGGAATTTGATTGACAGGTTGCGTAATTTGTGGCGCATGAGTCACGCAAAGCATGCACGCAGGCGCGCGCTCGTCTCTCATCCTCGCTATTTTCGGGCGGCAAGAAGCTGCCATATTCTTTTGTTCTTTTTTCCTTGTGGGAAGGACTGACCTCGGGCATAACTAACTTAGAAGTACAGTTTTAGTAATATTTATCGTCGTTTTTCTTGGGAATGTCCACAAGTATCGACCAGGTAAGATATGTGGGCGAGTTTTCTCGTATAACATCATTTTGTTCTAAGATTAGAAAGTGGGTTAATTCGGTTCTAATTCACATATTTTTCTGTGCGTGCCTTGTTTCCTCACGTTCGTTCACTGAAGAGGCCCAAGGATCACAGCAATCCGGGCAAAGGTACGTTACAATCAGATTTCTTTTGGATTTGAGTGCGGTATGCGGATTATTATCAGTTGGAATATACTAAGTTGTCGCTAAAACGAAATCTGAAGGTCTCGATGTAAAATTTTACAGGTTTTGTCGGAAAGAACGGAGAGTGCGTACCCGAGCAAGAAAAACTGGAACGCTACCTTCAGAACGCAAATACGAAACAGGTTATTATATGTTTCATTACTTTATTGTCTTTGCTGAATCTTTTAGTGTTAATATGTGGTAATTACAAGGATATGTTCTAATTTTTGTTGCTGGAAATTGCGCTCTAATGGTTGCCATGTTCTTTTCGCACATGCCTAATTCGTGGTCCATGACGTCTTCGCTTGTAAATCTTTGATGTTGCCGTTCTCGACACTAAGGCCAACGAAAAACAGATGAACTCAAATCAGGGTGACCCTCATTTGCACAATTCTTTGTCGGATACATATCTGCCACCATTTTATACTACTACAAGCACTGCAACTAGCACAGGACTGCCTCCTATGCCATTTCCCTATGGGTTTAATCCTGGACTTTGCGAACCAGGCACATGGTCTACCAGTGTTCCTTCGTTGAATCCGAACACGTTATTTCCGTCAAGTGGCTTCGGGACTGTCGGGAATAGCGAACAATTGTTGCAAGATCAAATGTTCAATCATACTAGCGGAGTTGCTGTGTCTTCAAATGCGTACCTTGGCGGTTTGACCCAGAATAGTACAGGTTTGAACAGCAGTGCATTTCTCAATCAACCAGCGTTGTATTTCCCTGGTTCTTCAACCGAGATTTCTTGGGGTGAACAAACCCACACCACCACTACCAACCAGCTGTTAACTGAATTCTATCAACCTCCACCCCCAGATTCAGAACCAGGCACGTTCAATGTCATGGGAGTTAATATAGACTCTCTGAATGGAAAGGAATATGGAAATGGCAATATGGAAAATGCTCTCTCAAATTTGAGTATTGGTGTGGACAGTAAGGAAAATGATGTCGACAAAACCAACTCCACTCAGGCTTCGGTTTCTCAGCCAGGTTCTGTTGCAGCGGTTTCAAGCTCTGGTGCGGACTCTAAGCCCAAACCTGTCTCTTGGGCGGCAATTGCTAGCCAACCGGCTAAACCAAAACCAAAACCTCCCCCGCCAAAACCAAAATTACCATCACCACCATCAGCTGGTGCAAATCCAGGAAAATCAGACTCTGGCTCCTGGGTAAATGCCGCAAAATCTGCTGCCAACAAGGCTCAGCCAGGGCGTAATGCACAGCGCCCACGACCAGGAACTGGTAATGGTGGATTGGTTAATAGTAGTGCTGGCTCAGGAGAAACTGTGCCAGTCCTTGAGCGTTTGAAGGCAAAGCATAATTATAACCCAAGGGAACTAAGCTTGAACCAAAGGAATGCAAGATTCTTCATCATCAAAAGCTACAGTGAGGATGACATCCATCGTTCCATCAAATACAGTGTGTGGACAAGCACTGAGCATGGGAATCGGCGTTTGAATGAAGCATTTCGAGAGCAGTCTAGGATCGACAGGGGCCCAATCTACCTTTTGGTCAGTGTGAATGGCAGTGGCCATTTCTGTGGTGTGGCTCAGATGATGTCCGAAGTTGATCTGGACATTGAAACAGGCATTTGGTCACAAGATAAATGGAAGGGTAAGTTTGATGTTAAATGGTACTATGTCAAGGACGTACCAAACAACGCACTGCGGCATATCCGCCTGGAGAATAATGACAACAAACCTGTTACCAACTCCAGGGACACCCAGGAAGTCCCCCCGGAGAAAGCAAAACAGGTACTGAAGATTATTCACACATACAAGCACCAGACTTCCATATTTGATGATTTTGGACATTATGAGAAACGCCAGGAGGAAGAGTTCAAAAAGGTATGTTACATATAGTTTATAATTAATAATTATATTAAAACATTTGTATAGTGCTTATACAAATAAGCTCTGAGCATTTTACAGTGATTTACTGGATCACCAGCAATAATGCTGAGTTAGAATTAGTAATATCTTTGAAGAAATATTGTTATGCCTTCTTAGAAATTGATAAAAGGGCATAAACTGACCTCGACAAAAAAAAATGAACAGAAATAAGGATGCAATTTGTTGTGGTTTCTCACAAGCAACTGGGAGTATTTCTCTCAGTTTCATGGTCCACAAAGATATCCCCCAGATGAGTTACAAGTATTCTTCAAATATTGATTTTGTGAACCATTCACATGCTGTTTCTGTTACAATTAAAAGAATAGGTTTGTAACTGTAGTGGTTTACAAGTACCATATTTCCTGTATTGTAAGATCATTTGAATAGCACCACTAAACTACAGAGCTCATGTCTCTACTCAACTTTAAAGCAGCCACAGCACTTGAAAAGTCACCCAAAATATGCAGGAATATGAGGCTATGGGGAGAAAATGACCAAAGAATTGCATAGTGTTGTCCTGCTATGATGGTTTTGCAAGAACTTCCAACTGTTTAACCAAAACTTTATTAGAAACCTATGTAATAACCTTTCATTGCCTTAAAGAGTAGAAATGTTTCATGATTACATTCTCAAAATTGAAAAAGTCTATTGAAAATTTTCAGATTTGGTGTCAGCTCCATATTAGACAGAAATTTTGGATATTAATTTTAGACTTGTTTCATTTTCTAGTGTTGATAATTTTTTTTAATTGTTTGCTATTTTTACTGTCTTTAAACAAACAATACATGTTTATATACAATATACATATTGTTTGTTTAAACAAACAACAAACATATATGTTTGGCTTTTACCAATTTTTCAGACAAGTGCACCTCTTCATTTCAACAAACACAGGTAAATGTTCAGTCTCCTGACAAAGGCCTAAAACATCTGCTTTACACCAAATCTTACATGCCATATTAACCCCTGTTGATCAAAACCCATATAGATAAATGCCAGCCTGTTTTGTATTTATTGTTATGATCATACCTATTTCTCAATTCTTTTTTTATATTACAAAACAACCTCAATTTTTCATTTCGAGAAATGAGTAAATTGAAAGCACTTTTTTCTTTAAAACAAGCAAAATTTATGGTTTATGTTTAACAAGTCTTGAGCAAAATAGTGGTTAAAAATTGAGAATATTCTTGAGTTCCAAAAAATCATCCAGGTTATGTCAGGGTTTTTTTTTAGCCTGGAGAGTGTATCATTTTATCTGTTGGGGATTGGAACAGTTAGTTAAGAATAGAACAATCAAAACTAGCAAGTCTGACAACTATTTTATTGTAGATTGTGTGGCAGAATTGCAGGTTTTTAAATTTCTTATTCAAACATAGAGAAAACAATACTTAATTAGCAACTAGTAGTAACTAGTGTGTTTAGGGAAGTGTTGGAGCGTATACGGGCTGGCAAGTTTTCTACCGATAGTGTTTGTACATTGGATACAGTGCAGTACAGGTTTTCTGGTCTCTTCGCCCCAGAATTTGGTCAACTGCTCCAGGTATCCGTTATTCAACAGGAACGGCTGCATGCTTGGACTTGCAAAACTATGTTCACTTGTCTGCTCATGATTTGCCGATTACAATGACTACAGCCTCTTTTACTCAGCATTAGCCTCGACTTGGTGTTGATTATACATAAATACCAGCGAGAACAGTTGGAAGTCTGAACCTCCAACAATAAAATAACTAACATCAAGACGAGGCTAATGCTGAGTAAATGAGTCTGTAGTCATTGTAATTAGCGGCAGCTACGAATATGAAACTGGACTGTTGTGGCTACAAAGCTGCACTGTATGTACCTTGGCCATAAAGTTTACTTTCCCATCAGCTAATGGACCACTGTTATGGTTGAGTGCTGCCTTCATTAAAATCCTGTGCTCACTCCTGCAATGCACTTTTGGCCTTGTGACACAGTTGCATTTGGATAAAATTCAGTACATTTTCAAGCTTCTCTAAACTTTAAACTTTAACTTGCAAATGAACTAAGAAATTAAAGGGAAAATGCCTGCCGACTTGCATCATTTTGTGTAGGAGGTTTGTTAAGTAAACATACTTTTTATCTTATCTTTTGTTTGTCTGCTGTCCCTTGACATTTTGGAAAAGTCTTTAAATGTTATAAATTATTGTTAGCCATTTGAATTTTGGGAAATGACAGAGATCAAACACTTTTTACTTCAAGTTCGATGTTGCTTTTTGCAAAGCCATTTTTATTTGGATAATCTGTTGAAGTTGTCTCCTCTTGTTTTTATTTTTGTCATCCTTTGGTTCACAGTAAAAAAGACTTGATTGCCATATAATATTAAATTTGAGTAACTGTTTGTTTTAACAGGGGAACAAGCGCACTTATGGTGTGAAGGAACCTTGAAGAGAACAACATCTGGTCTCTGGAGGCCCAGCATGCAGCACAGAACGAAGACAGTGTTTGCTTGCTTGCATGTTGATGTTGTTTTGATTGTATCACTGGCTGAGCAATAAGGCTTCAATATCTTTATATAAGAAGGACTAGGATTGAAGTCCTGTCCAAAAATGACTGATTTTCCTATACAATTTTACACTGTAGGCAAAAAGCATAGAATCATTGCTTTGGGTAAACCAGAAAGGTGGTGGCAAGATAAACAAATGCCGATCAGGCAAAATTTCAATGAGACTATTAATGCAGACATATTTTGTGATTTGCAGTTGAATTGAGTAAATAACAAGACTATTGAAAGGATTTTATTTCATTTGTTTTGAATTGGTTTCAAATGGATAATAACTTAAATAAAGATCCCCACCATCAAATAAAGTTTGTCATTGTTTCTGTGTACAGCATTGTGAACCTCTCATTGTGCTTTTTTTTATGGGAAATCATCTGGTTTCAAGTGCAATTTGGAAAAGATGTTGACGAGTGGGTTTTAAAAGAGTTCAAGATTGCACAAGTCTTTAGAGGAGTGTAATTTGAGTTCTTTGAAAACCCTCAAGTTAAAATTTACTCCATTTTATTCACAAGAAAACCATTTGATTTCCTTTTAATAGTAAACATGAAGGAAAAAAAATGACATCTGTGAGACATGAGACAAGTAAATTTATTCAGTAAACCGCAAAAGTCTGCCCAGAGTGAAGATACAGAAAAGGAATTCTACTTTGAACTCTCTGTTTTGTTCAGACAGTATGAAAACTTTGACTAACTTCCACACATAACTTCTCTCTATCAAAAACCACAGAGAACGGAAACAGTCGTCTTGCGTGCACATGCAATTGTTTTCCCACCACTTGCACAATGTACACACAACAAGACAGTGTCTAGTTGGTAAGGTTTAAACATTTTTGCTCAAAATTTCATGTTTTGTGCCACAGGAATCCTTTTTTCTGTACTCGGTTTCAATGACTGCACTGCTCTTGGTCAGTCAGCATCCAGAGTATTTTAATGTATATTATTAGATGTTTTTCTGAATTCTCACAAGTTTCCTTCAAATATAAATTTATATATACCATCCAGAAACACTTGATTTTGATTGGTTGTTTGACTGGGTGGACTTTTATTTAACCAATTCTAGCAAAGGCTGGGATTTTTCCTTACACTGTGCAATTAATCAACCAACCCCCCTCCCTATAAACGTGAAAGGGTTGTATGTGCCCTATTTTATATTGTGCAATAAGCCACTTTCTCAATCGTGTGCACAGCAAAGTAACGGTTTTGCTGGTGGTCACAACCTCTGTTTACATCATTCTGTGACATGTTTAAGGTTTTATCATTTATCTTCTTTCCAAAACAATCTTGTTTCTTTCTTAACACCATGTGCTAAAGTTGCTCTGCGCTTGATTGAAAGTGGCTTAGAGTCCCTTTTCACAAGTGGCGGCTATTGCACATTCTTTTGTCAATTTAAAGTAGCCCAACGAGCCTCGTTCAGGTTAATATATTCTTTTGATGTTTTGTCTTAAGCACGAGGCTAGCTGGGCAAATTTATAAAATACAGACAAAAGAATAGCCGCCATTTATGAATAGGGTCAATGTATGATGTATTGACTGGCTCATTCCCAGGGGTTTCGGAATAACCGCGTGCATTGGGTGCAAAAATTACTTTCATTGGGAAGGAAAATTTGCCCTTCCCAAACACCTTGGGCGCATTTCAAAGACGTATTTCGCACTAAAATAGCAACTAGGGGTTGGGCTTGTTTCGGAACGATTGTTTATGGGCAAAACAATGGTGATATGAGAAGGCAAACGAAGGCATAGTTGATAGAAATACCTGGCTGGGAAGCTCGACAAACTTCAAAAGGAGTGTACAAAGCTGCTTTGTTTTAGGTTGAACAAACCGCGACCGTGCACATTGCTTTGTTCAATGTTTCAGCCCAAATGTTTGTACTGGTTAGTTGTTCATATGCATTTTAATACCTTATGTGTTTTGTGCACGGTCAAGGCCACCGAAGAAAAGAAATAGCGAACAAAAACATAAAGAAACCGGTCGAGTTTTCTCACCACTTCGCTCAATTAACTATGACCAAGGTTATTGAGAATGAAATCTAATTTAGTAAACCTTGGAAAGCTATATACTGTCTATGCGATTTGTAATTATTAAGGAAAGTTGAATGGTTCTTGAGGACTAAGAATTACATGTGATCAACATCCACACGTCCGCGGAGACACGAGGGCGGGTAAATTTCGGGGCGAGGCTAGCAACAGTGAGGCTTAAGGCTGATTTGCCACCTTTTGTGGACTTTATTTGCCTTTTTAACTCTTTCGCTTGAATTTTTCACTCTCCCTGCAATACAAGTAACGTAAACACAAGGGCAGGGATCAAAATGTTCTCTTATTTAGCCCTTGCAGTGTGTTGTTGTTTTTTACGTGACGAAAGCTGGCACAAGAGACAGGAATTGTTTTCATTACGAAATAACAATGTGTTTTAGTTCACCAGATTAAAGAGTACTTTCTGTCCGACTTGTTTGCGGCTCGCAATCATGAACAATTTCCGTACGACGACCTGCAGTTGAGGTCGCGTGATATTTCAGTAGCTTTAAGACTGTTTATAGCGACGCAAGCGTAATCACAATCACAATCGCAAGAAAAAGGAAATTTTTGTTTTTCCTTGCACTTGCAATTGTGATTCCTTTCAAATTTTTCTAGTGTGAACCAATTATTTTTCCTGCTACTTGCGAATGCGATTGCGTCGGTATTGTGAAGCAAGCTTAACCCAGTACGCAGGCACAAGGAACGAAACCGGTTGAGTCTGTGTGCTTTGCCCGAAACTTCAGTCGCTCGCATTCTCGCCCCCAGAGCCCACGTTTCGCCGCATCAGCGAGTAGAAGACAGACATGCGCAGAAGAGAATGCAGTCGCTCGTTAAAACCAAATTCTAGCGCATGCGCAAGCAACACTTGTTCCCAGACCCCTTCCTTCCGGGTACGTGTACTAAAATATCGGAGAATGAGTTGGCAGCGATTAGGGGCAAGGCGGCAGAGCTTTGCCCTTCTCCATCAGGTAATATTTCAACAATGCTTGGTTGAGCTTATTGTCCATTTTACTGTGATGTAGTTTAAATGGATGAATAAACCATTCTTCGCGCTTCCAAAAATACACTGACCAGAAAAAACGACTATCCGTCACCCTCGGGTCCCCTTTCCGCACATCCCCGGGGATGTAATAGCCCGGTAGCCGGCCAATGTTACCTTCGAGATCAAGGAGTCTCAACATGGTTGGCACAGCTATCTCCAGGAATACTTTGTGCTCATAGAAAATCGAGGAAAGTGCAGCGATTGGCTGCGCATATTTTCTTGGTACAAAAAAGATATCGGACCGACCGCTGAAACATTTGATCGTGCTGTTACTGTTAACGTAAAGAAAGCCCAGCGTCCACTGTAGTGACGCATGCGTGTTTGAGTTATTGCGAGGCATGTTTGCAATTTTTTCACACGCTTGTCTGCAGTTGGCTAATCCATAGGGCGATATCCACCAGTACCAGTCCTTTGGAGTTATCGCGGTCATATTGGCTGGCGAAAATGAAAACGGAGACTCCCAGAGCCTGGTTGTGTTAAATTCTTGCAGGTTCCAATAATTCAAAATAACGTCATCATTAATATAAAAATACCCTTCATATCCCGGATGGTCACGTATTGTTCTTCCGAGACACTCATATCCCAGAATGCCACGGCGAACGTCCATAGTGATGACGTCATGTGGTGAGTTTCCAGGAGGTCCACAGAATATTATTCGTCTGAACAACGGGCGGTACAGGCGTGTCAGTAAGGGAATCGTGTCATAGTAAGGATAGTTATAGACAACAACCAGGAGAACGTCTCGAAACTTTTTCTTTAGGCAGTTTACGGTTTTTGACATTGGTGAACTTTTCCTTGCAGGTGGAGAGAGTCTTCTTGGTGCTTCTGGAGTAAGTTTTACGAACAAGCAGTTACGATCTGGAAAAATAGATAAATAAATGTATAGTATAACTTTGTTTTTAGTTTGGTTAAAATTGGTAAGGGAGCATTCAATTTTAGAAGGGGGTGGGTGGGCGGGGGAGTCCCTCTGACAGATCTTACAAATTAAGAATCCTCCCTCTCAAGTATGGTATCAAATTCGCAACTCACCCCTAGACTGTTGCTTAGTATCATATGCCCACTTTTAATAATGGGGTGAAAATTCTAATGACCCTCCCTTTTTGGTAGTGTAAAAACATAATGATCAACCCCCAGATTTCCCCGGCCAGGCCCCCTCTTTTAAAAAATGAATGCTCCCTAAAAACACAGTCGTTCAACACAAAAAAGATTCTCATAAGAACGTAAATGAGATTAAGAAATGCCAAAATTGAAGAGCATAGTAATACCTAACTGGGGCTGAAGCTAAGAAAGGAGAATCCGGAAGCTTTGAAAATGGAGTAAAGAGCATTTGAGGCAGAGGTCCTATACTACTTTCAGAACTAGTAGTATTGTATAAACAGTCATATATGGTAGTTTAATGTTTAGATAAATAAAGATAGTAAAACAATAGTTGTATAGTATAAACTATGTAGATAGATAGTACATGTAATATAATAGTTATTTTTTAAAAAAGTTAAAAGGCTAAAGTGTGTACAAATAAAACCGAACGTTTTCGACTAAAAGTCATCATCAGGGTTAAA
>JAOBYE010680740.1:0-11653 GCA_025403585.1 Parazoanthus swiftii
GATATGATATGATATGATATGATATGATATGATATGATATGATATGATATGATATGATATGATATATGATATGATATACTGAACACTGTATTACTCACTTCCTGCCGGCCGACACTCGGGCCAAGTCCTGGCCGTGTGTAATGGTGTGTATTGAGGTGGTGCGCATGCTTTAAAGCTGCGTAATCTTTGAAACGCCATCCAAGCTCCTTGTCCAGGCCTCGCGCCGCTGTCATTAGACGGATCCCTTGACGGGGCTTGGGTCCTGGGTTAGGGTGAAAAGAGCAGCTCGGTAAAGTTTCCAGGTTATGTGCTTTGTATTATAGACTTATACGGTTTGTATGTAATAAATAGCAAAGTTCCTTGAATATCAAAAATTTATGTCTAAAATATATATAGTGACATACAAAAAAATATATACATATAAATGTATACATCTAGCAAGCTGTCAAATACGTGTAATCTAGACCTACCTTGATTTACTTCGGTTAAATAATTTACCACATTCAGTTTTCTTGTTTTTGTTTATCTTGGTGGGGGAGGGAGAAGGGAGGTAGCCTCCACACAGACTGCTATTCTCCTTCGCTACGAGAGGTCTGAGCGAAAGAGAATAACAGTCTGTGTGGAGGCTATGTAGGGGGCGGGGATTGAACTTTTGAATTTGTTGTAGTCTAGTCTTGTCCCACGCCATGTTTTCCAAAACGAAATGGAGAATAATTATCTGTCGTACCTTGAGTTTCTGCAAAATGCATTATTATTGCTTACAATGATAATAATGAAAACAATAATAATAACAACAACAACAACAACAACAACAACAAGGAAGAGGAGGAGAAAAGAGCGAGACCTGGTCCCAGAGTCCGTTACCTTATTTATGTTCCCTAGCTTTTTTCTACAAGTTTATACAAAAAGGTTGGCACCATTTAAACTTTACCCTCATCCAACATCTTACAACATCGTCTCAACACGGCCCAAGCATTATGGGCGAATGTTGGACTTCCGCTAATTAATTAATACTAAGTACGGGACGAATTTGGGAGACGTGATATAAATGGGCATATACGAAGTTCATAGTCTTCATCACTCTATTCTTACCCTTGTCAGCTTGCAGATGTGCTTAAGAGGGCTTTTAAAATGACTTTCTTGTTTAAATTACCCTAATTTACTTGTGCTAATGCTACAATCCCGCCAAAAATAATACCGGAAACACGAAGAGCAGACCCTTCCCCTTCTACCCCTCTAACACTGATATTGGCATATCTACTGAAAATGGTCGAACAACGTTGAGGTAGGGAAGCGGGGTGGTGTTTCGTACAATTTTTAATAATTGATTTGTCTGTGTTCACCCGCGTTTACGTCAGTCGCACTAGATATGCCTTCTGCCCAAGAATCACCTATGACACCTATGGTGCAAAATCTTTTGATTTTTGATATAACGTAACATAGGGGGTCAATAATGCACGTGCGTGACAACTTACTGTCAAAAAATCAACTCAATTACCTATAAATTAATTCAGTGGAATTGAGAATGGAAAAAACAAAATAAAGATATAATCCCTCGTAAAGTCAACATTGATCCGTATAAGAACATGGAAAACAATATGGTTAAGCTTTAAACAAACACAAAAATCCTTTCATTAAATAGCTGTTTTACGAACGGCCACGGAATGCTTGCAAACCTTAAACGAGTTTTTCCAGCTCAGTACAAGTTTATAACGGATCAAACATGAAAGGCAAACTATCACTCCAATGATGTTTAAATTTCTAAAATTGTAGAAAGTTGACCTTACAAACTTCGCTTGCACCGCAATCTTTAAGTTGCTTTCATCTCAGTTTTAATTAAATACAAACAGTACAAACAAAAGGTTTTTGCGATTGAAGGTAGATGCAGTCCTTATATTGATTTAATCTCTATTCATAAAATATACCGCAGCTCCAACTCAAATGGCGCAAAAATCGCACTATTCTTCCGTGTTATGCGGAAAGACTGTCACTTAAAGCCATTTTCCTCAATACTCATTACAAATTGCTTGCTAAGGCGTGTAGTTTTCATTTAATTGTTATTGGGACCTAACTGCCCGTCAATTTTTAAACGCAACGGAGCATCGCATGCGCGCCCAGCCAAAACGACGTGGCAGTAGTTCGCAACCACCAAGAAATTGGATATCTTTATGACATTTTCAAAAACAATGAAACTTAAAGTAGCACT
This sequence comes from Parazoanthus swiftii, assembly GCA_025403585.1. NCBI lineage: Eukaryota > Metazoa > Cnidaria > Anthozoa > Zoantharia > Parazoanthidae > Parazoanthus > Parazoanthus swiftii. The sequence continues at coordinate 2,207 of JAOBYE010680740.1, forward strand.
TCGCATAAAACTGACAAAATTAAATAAAAAATAAATTCACGAATCGGTTTCACTATTAGCCATCAAAACACATTTCATGTACAAACTGTAGCTGAGCTGAGTTTTAGGGCTTAATTCATATTAGTAATTTATATGTTAATATCTTTCTTCCTTTTACCTACACTTAAAAAACCGATAAGCTCAGTCTTTCTTGTGTGGCTGTGTGTAGTATTATGACTGAATGAAAGTGCACATGGCTATTATTGAATTGTAGTTTTTGTTATTGTACATGTAATTCTTGACAAGGTCGTAATAGAGCACAGTGTCTGCCTAGTTACCTTGGGAAAAATTATTATACTCATTAAACAGGAAAGTGGAGCCTCTATTCTAAGACAAATAATGAATTGATCAGCCTAGTACTATTTTGACACGAAAACAAGATTCCTAGATTGAAGCTTTAAACTACAGAACATAACACTGTGTTAGTATGTTTGTGTTAAACCAAATCCAGGAAAACACAAACCGTTCGACCATGTCGGCTTCGACTGTCAACCCTACTATATCTTGTATATCGACAGCACTATCGACTTCCGATTTCTCCGGGCTACTCAGCCGGTCCACCGAGTTCCAATCCATTCCGTGTTTTAACAGTATTTTCAAACAGTAAAACTTTTATTGGTAACAGTTCAAATTGTTGCTATCGTACCGAACGCCACAGCAAGGATTTATAATGGCGGTCGCTATGGTTGCTATGTCGCCCTTGGCTGGAGCACTCTCGGGTACAATTGAATGTGTAAATGAGCTGTGTTTTACGAGCTTTTTCTCATGAGTTACAATGACTCGCGCACCATGAGGTTATCGTCCAGTATATACAACAGCTATGGGTGTTTAGTTTGTAGAAAAACTGTTTTTCTGCATCGACTTGTAAGCTAGACGTGTGATTTCGTCAACAAGAGTTTACATTATACTTTTTCCGATAGAAGTTTCTTTAATTTGGGCGCAAGTTTGAAAATATAAACTTGTTCGTCAGCTGACCAAAGCTATACTTTGCTTGTTCACACAAGTCTAACACCAAAAGACATGTATGGTTTTTACACATGTCCGCACAGTATATGTAGTACACCAACTTAAAAGTCAATATCAAATAAACTAGCTTCAAGATGAGAATTTAAAATATATGATGCACATGTACAGTTTTCGACCTCATTGTAATCATATAGTCGTAATAATGTACAGTGTGATATTAAAGAGGTTTGGGTGTAAAATCTTAAGGAAACCAAACATAAATTATGCTTTACCTCCTTAAACAGGGATTTCGCTCAATACAAAATTTCGCGGTGTTGCACTTCTCTCGCTTTCCTATTTCGTACGTTGGTTTTCACTGTCTCGCGATCTCCGTGCCTTCTCGTGTGTTCTATTCGAAAACAGACCTGTTGTTTCCACTTCAAAACATCATCACTTTGTACAGCATCACACCAGCGTTATTAAGCATTCATCGATAGTTAATTCGACATCTCACAGTGTTGGGAAGCGCTTTTTCTTACTATGGACGTACAGTTTCATTAAATGTTTAAAACGAAAGACATAAACAACTCCATAGAAACTTCATTAAATTTGTTATTTAATCTGCATATAAATGACCTCCTAAATACTCCCTCGGGCTTTTGTGTCTGTCAGATTAACTGTACTCAAAGTATTGTTTTAAGAGAATAATTGGTCACTCTTGATATATAGCCATAGTCCATAGATTGAAATGTAAATAGCCGGTAAAGCTCGAAACCACTGTTTTAAAAGATTTTGGAAAACGATAAAAGGACGAAAGTGTTAGTTTAAAGGTGATATCACACGGGAAAATAACACACTCTTTTTTATAAAAATTGCTAACTTTGGAGCTGAGGCTGAATTTCTCAAATATTTGGAGAATTTCAGGCTAAATGTCCTTAAAATATTCTTTGATAAATGCATCAGTTAGTCATACACGAAGTGGGATCGAAGTATCTATTAGCACAAACTAACTGAAAGTGAAAATTACCATTTGTACCTAATACTAGACTTAGGCTAGTTGGTTTCCGATAAAGGCGCGTTCACACTAGAGACACAAACGCAAGAGCAACAAAAACAAGTGTGAATGTAACTTGACGCAGATGAAGACGCAGACGCAAGAAAAATGAAAATTTCCTTTTTCTTGTGTTTACCTTGAGCTTGTGATTGCTCTTGCTTCATAAATTTCCAAGTGTGAACGGAGGTGACACAAACACAGACGCAGGCGCCTGCGTCGCTTGCATCACTTGCGTCGCTGGTTTGAATATCCTTGCGCTTGCGTTCAATGGTTTGCGTCGGCGTCTGCCCTTGCGTTTGAATCTCTAGTGTGAACATGCCCTAGAGAATCAAATAACAGTGAAGAACTGAATTATTTCCATGAGTTTCATGCAATTTAGTTGCGCCATGCGGTAATGTTATATTTTCCGTAACTAGGAAAAATGCAGTAAAAACCCTCATTAACCGCAAAACTAAGCCCATCTACCTGTCAACAAGAATGATTTTATGCAAAGGGAGCTTGGAGATATGTTTATTAAGAGAGTATCTAGTCATTCCGAAAAGCCTTTTTATGCCGATAAGGCCAGACCAATCTAGATTCCTGTTTAGTTTACAAATCCGCAGAACTCGAAAACTGAAAAAAAAAAAATCTAAAATCCATACAAGGTAGAAAATAAAGAAGATCAGAGCATCTTCCTGGTTTTAAAAAGTGAAGTACATCTACACTTCACGATTAGTTTACATGTAAGACACAACTTCTAAAATGTAATCAGCAGCCTCATGACTTTAAAACAATAATGTGCATGTATGAAGTTTGTTATAAAGGCTTGATTTAAAACAATACAGTAATTTATTGACATTGTCAGTAAGGGTATTGTAACGAAGTTTTGTTATATATGGCGTATTCCTTCAATTTTATTTTTATCAACCTGTCCGATCTTAAATTTTTGGCCTAAATGTTCGTAAAATTGATCAGACCTTAGATCATACAGTATAACTTGCCAGCATCTCGGCTCCAGTTTGACGAATAAAGCTTTTCAACCGCAGGGACATTTAAAAAATATTTGAGAATTTTCAGAGGTAAATGAGAGAAAAAAGATGGTGAAAGAAGTTTTTGACTTTGAAAGAATTCTTAGATGTTTTTAAATGTTAAAAGTTTTTGGAGTAAATATTTAATAGACGAACGCCAAGGAACAGTGTTTATTATATTCTAATGCTATTTTTTAATTCCCCTGCTATTCTCCTAATCACCAACACTCACAAAAAAAGGTTAAGCTCTCTCTTAAACAAATCTTAAAATAGAACTGAAAGTTGATCCTACTCTGGTCCTTGTTTGGAACAACAGTTAATTTTTTTCAGTTTATTTCTTTGCCCATGTTTCATACAAACATACATTTCATACAAACATTTTATATTAGATAAATATAGTACAATTAAATAAATAGACAGCAGTCAGATTTATAAATAAAAAAACACTAGGCGAGGAGACTCATAAAGAAACCATAAAGGCTTGCAGACCAAAGGTAACACACAAAAACTGTCTAAACTAGTTTCAGCTTAGTTTCCTAATTTAGGCTTAACTCTTTTTAAAAAAATTCCGTTAACGCTCACATTTTGAAATTGCTGTCGCATTTATTTTTTCTTTATTCTTTTTTATAATAAAAAAGCGGGTTTTTTTTAGTTCCTCCGTTTCTTGAGCAGTGCCGAGCCAAACGACTACTCACCTCTTTTTATTAATTAAGGCCGTGTTCCCGGGTACCGTCACAAAATGGTGCATGCTGTGTTGAGATACTTGGTACGCAAGAAATCAACACCACTTACATGCCTGAGAACAAGGTTGAGACCTTGTACTCGGGTATAGGCACCGTGCTAGATTTCTGGCCTGGAAACTTGAAAAAAAAAGATGTGTTCACACTAGGACCCGGCGATAATCGCACTCGAGCACCGTGCTCGTCAAGGAAGTGTGCCTTGCACGCACGCTTGTGAAGATAGTCAGCTATGAAGCCAGGGGAGGGAAATGCCTCCTGAAAAAAAATACTTTTGTATATTTTCAAAGTACATTTGAAAAAACATGCTCATTTCTCAATTTCTCGTTTTGCCTCCTCTCCTCTTAATTTGAAGTCTGGCTATACGACTCCGGATGTGGATAATTGTCAAAGGCTGCTTAGGGGTCGCACTTAAAAGACTCATCGGTGCTGCGTTAAGAAAAGAGACCTGACGAGAAAGCGGGATTTTTGATTATTTTGGCCTAAACTGGGATCAAATTTTGGAAAGCCCGTTTTGCAGTAGCAACCAAATTAAAGGGGAACAGACCCGGAAACATTGAGTTCAAATTTGTGGCTGGGCTGTTTGATGGTATTGCCGTTCAATCTCTCCCTTGCGCGGCCAAATATGTTTAGTAGACGTATAAAAACGGCAACTACAGTACTACAGATGTAAAGTTAAAGCATAATTCCACCTTAAACGCTGCATTAATAGTACGGTTTAAGGTCTTTGCATCGGATTTTAAAAGTGCTTAAAAGTGTTGTTCAAAGCGCCTCAAGCGATGTTCTTGCATGCTTAACGTTACTTATTGTAGTTATAGAAAACGTTGATCCGTGAATATGGTAAAAGGTTTTCCTTGTCTTACTAAACCATTTTGGTCAATTCAATTTGAGTAAAAAAATTCTGAAAACAACAGTTTGTATGGACTGGAGCAAACACGAAACCTGCCCCTTCAAAATCATCCTCGGCCCCTGATTTTTCGCTCGCTTCTGTGTCTCCGAGGAAACTTCAAGCTTTCATCTCCTTTTCTGATCGCTGATTACTTCCCTAAAAAGCCGACTTCAATGACAACCTTATTTAAAACCACTTATGCAGTTGACAACCCAATATTTGTTTACTCGCTTTCACCTTTCCTTGACCACGCAAGCAAAACACCCACTTGAAATTGAAACCGAAAGGTGTCACGCACGGAGCACATCTCTTATCTGCCGACAAAATGTCCCCATCGTTCATGATCAATGTTTGCGAAACGTGGATCCCTGTCCCAGTAAAGTCAGTTCAAGTTTTTGATCTCGCCTACACAGTTTGCTTTGTTTCTTTAACATGATAAATGTTAGCATTAACAGTGAACTATTTGAACAAACACAGTGAGCAAACAGTAACTTATAGTTATACAATGATGACCAAAACATAAGCTTAACGTCCTTAACTGTTTGTGAACAGTAAGAGCAGCCAGTTGTCGTAAGTTAATAGTTCTCATAACTTCTACAAGTCTGAAAGAAAAATTATGCCTAGTGGCTAATGCCGTTTCAAACTTCTTCTAATTTTGTTTACAGTGTAAGTTGGTTGCACGCTTAGCTTAAAAGGTCCTAAAATGTTTGAATAGTTAAAAGGCCAAAAGGTTAGTCACTGAATTCCGCTCGGAAATGCCCCGACGATTTCTTTCAAGGTTAGTTCAGCTTTAAAGAAAATAACTCTAGCAGTGACTGACAGAATAAAGTCAATTTAGTACGCGATCCTGAATACAGCTTAAATAAATAGCATTTTTTAAGAACAAGCCAAACTGAATATATCAATAATTTACACATGTTGCTGCCGAAAAATTATGTATTCTATATACTATGAGGAGACGGCCGAACGTAAATTTTGTGAAAACACGAATTCGGTGACACTGTATTCAGTACCAAAGAGATAATATTAAGTTGCTAGTTTAAAGTAGGGCAAGGAAGTACCAGTTGCTTGAGAATTTCAACAAGTACGTGTTTACAGGATCCACTCGTTTAATCATCCTATATAAAGCATTACCGGAATCTGCGATTTGACCACCAAATAACATCGGGCGACAAAGACTCCACGAACCATTGAAAACACAGAAATATGTTTTAATAAGACTTACTTGTTCACTGCAATCCTGTTACAAGAAGCTGAATACGCTTGGGGCCGTGAATTACGAGTGACACTGGGGACGCTGGTCACAACCTGTACGATGGCATTTCGATTTCTTCCCATGCTCAGTTACTTATAAAAGAGAGGCTACTTCTTATTCCTACGGCAGCCTAACATTTTCCTGAGGTGCTCATCACACAGACAACCGAATGAATAACTAAATAACATGTTTTCTCTTTCATGTTATATGCGCACATGTCGACGCACCGAGTGATCAATTTGTGGCATCGGGTCACTCTGAAGTTCGCGTTACTATGACGACCGTTTAACACATGAATGCGAACAATGCCGACCTTGTCCTCATTAGCCGTGGAAACAATGAAAATTATAAGATACTTTATTACTGTAAAGCAGTTCATTAACATTTAAATGGGGTGCTAAGTAACTGTAAAGCAAGTGTAATTTTTGCGAACGGGAAAATAATTTTGCTCTTGCCGTTTTGGCGACCGAGGTAGTACACTCCAACAATCAAAGCAGTCAATACGCTCCGAGTCCAAAAACCGTTTTTTTTTTGTCCAGCACATAAAAATCTATGGATGAACAGATTAAAGAACAGTACACTCTTTAAATTTTGTTGATAGGTGCATAAAAATAGAATAAAAGCGTTTAAATTAAGCTACTGAAACTCGACCGAAAATGCTGTTCTATACATCGACTTGTTCAGAGCGATTTGGCATCATGTACACGCGAAACGGCAAACGGCAGGAATGGAAATGAGAAAGAAAGTTATATGCAATAACGCTTCCTAAGGCTAAATAGCATTCCCTATCTTCGCCAAGGGAACGAAAACAATAATTTTCAGAGAAAAAATGGAATGCTATGCAATGTAGACCAACAGAAAGTTAAGCCGCAAGGTCGTTTCTGCTGTTTACTGTTTCACGTACACGTGGCGTAAGTCTCTCTAATATCCGGTAGCCTGTCGATCACGTGCACTGTTGAAATACCTGCAGATAATCTCCAGACGGTAGCACATCCTGAAGTGAAAATGGAGTATTTGTCTAATCAAACCAGCTGTTTTGACACGACTTATAGTAATATATGTCTTCTATGCCGTTTTACATGCTTTGAATTGCAATGGGCGCTCACATCTTATAAATATTTCGCTTTAGGATTCGTCAACTTTATCGAAATCAACGTTTGTCTTAGACTTGACAGTGAGCTGGTTCTCCAATTTTTTTTTCAATGTACCCTGTAGACTTAGGTAGTTCTGTCACAATTTAGTTACCTTGATCTGTTAATAATTTTAAGAACTTTTTAGTACCAATAATGAGCATATGTTATTGCTAAACAACTTTCGAGAGTTATTATACTCGAAAACGTTTCTCAGAACTGTCAGTACTGGATTTTGGTAAACAAGTTATTCTAGTACTGATACACAGTCGATGATTGCCGATTCAGTGTAAGCAGATTCTGTTGTGTTGCAGCTTGCTCTGAAGAAGGGCTGACATTACACCCAACCTTGGGTTGATCAAACCACGAGTATTTTAAAGTTGTACAAAACGCACTCAATCAGAAAAAGAAAACACTAGTATTATAGTAATAAAACAAGTAATAGAAACAAAATTAATTGTTGAATAAATATATTTTGAACGATGCAAGACAGGTGGTTTGCATGATATAGAAATTCAGCAACTTTAATAAATCACAATTTTAACGAAAGTTAACGCGTGAAAGCAACTTTGGATCCTTCTTATTTTAACAAAATAAACTTACAGATTACAGAATTGTTCAAATGGTGCCGTCAGCCAACGGGGTCTCAGTCTCTGATCAAACGATAGCAAACGCTTGCGTTATTTGGGGTATATATCGATTGGTCTTTCAAGTTTCAAGCCCTATGCACAAACACCTTGGTCCCGGCTTAAATATTCACAGCGTGAAGCAGCGCGCTCGTCTGCTTGAACTCCTCCTGCATCTATTTCGTAACTATATAATGCTGCATGCTCGGATTGAAATGTTCGCGAATTCCTCTGTCTCTGTAGCTGTAGAACCAGATTCCTGAAAACAAGTGTCGCTAAGTGTGGTAAACTGATTGTTTCCGGGCTTAATACAACCGTGTACTCGGTGTTTCACAGTCTAGAAGCATCTGATCGGACGCAGAACCTCGCCTGCCCTATCTAACTCAATTTGAAATACATCTCCGAATAGTTTTGTCTTACCTCATGCCGCCTTGCGAGTTGCGCATCTGCACCAGTTGAAAAGGACTTTACTGCCTTTTTTTGTAAATATTGTAAAAACCTTAAAGGTCATCTGTGAAATAGCTGATGAAAATACTTCAAAATGCAGTCTTTATAAATCAATGTTTTTCTGTTTGCAATTAACGTACCATAGTATCGCAGCACAAGGACAAAAATCTCGCAGTTATCAGGTTACTCAGTTGATGGATAAACGAACCTCTTATTTCCCTTTCTCATCAGTGTACAATGCAGGGCAACTTCACCTTGTTGGCACTTGCCAAGACGAGATCTGTTATGAAATTTGCTGCATGCTTGTCATTGAAAGCAGCGTGATATCACTTTTCATACGTCAACGGATTCAAGGTCAATCTCTGGTAGTTTATTTTAAAAAGTTCCAAAACAGTTACGCTTTGAGACTACTGGAGAACACAGGCATCCCAGCCCATACACATGGGTGGACATGGGCAGTAGAGAATTGCTTAGAGGCAATACTTAAAGGGAAGATAGTTGGATAGTGATGTTCACAGCCAAGCTTCAAGGTTTGTACGTTTTGAAGTTTAAACATAAGCACTACATTGCAGCTAGTTTAAAACAACTTAGTGTAAAAAATAGACTTTCGTCTTTTGTGCGTCAACTTTTTCAGCATTTACTTGAGAATTGACTCCTTTCCTGTGTGATATTCTCACAAAATCACTGCCTATAACTAACTGTGTTAGTATGGTCCGTTTTGGGACGATTAGGTTTGGAAAATAGTACGGTTTTCCAAAATAATCTCTGGACCACACAGTTTTTTTTAAAAAAAATTGTTTCGAGATTTGGCCCGTGAATAGGTTATCAATCCCAGCGGGGTGATTAAAGATTTTTTCTCTTTCTTCGCGTGGGCCTATTTCTTTTCTAGGGTTTTCACTTAGAAGGAACCACTTGGGATATTTGTACAGCACTTCATAATATCGATAATAACTTCCACTTTGGGATGGAAGATATCTAACTATTGCGGTAAACTCTTAAGGGAATTTTAAAAGTCCGAGTTCTTTGTCATGGTGTTTGAAGCATTCTAAGGGCATTTTTTATGGAAAATGTATTTTCTTGCAGCTATAAGACACTTTATCAAAATGGTGACATAAGAATTGGCGATCACCTTTAAAGTCGCGTCAAACCTGAACTTATGTCCACTTAGAGAAACCGGCCTCAGAGTTTTTTCATTTCCACGGCGGCGCAGTGGTCGAGTGGTTAGCGTGTCTGACTCGTATCCTAAAGGTCGTGAGTTCGAACCCCGGCCTGACCACTGTGTTGTGTCCTTGAGCAAGGCACTTTACTCGACTTGCTC